>OMKL01133868.1:0-15626 GCA_900302295.1 Parasudis fraserbrunneri
CAGGAAGTACTTGAAAGCAGATCCATTCATCACCAAACCAAAAGGTATTGCTCATTTTATATTCATTAAAATATTTTTATTCAATACGTGAGTTGTCCTGACTGAATTCAAATTCTGTCTCTCTCCAGCCAGCATTCATATTGCCCATGGTTTCCTGCACTATTAACTGGTCATGATATCATCCTTGTAGCCTGCAGGCAAATGGAGAAATATAATCTCTTTGACTTCATTTATTACAAATGTTCTTTGGACACTTATGTTGATGCAATATTGCCCTATTTCTATTTCCCATTTCCTGGTTGGCTGGTTTCCCCATTGAAGGTACGTCACCACTGGTGATTATAACCTTTAATACTGGCTTTATTTTGGGTCTTAGCCGGGTTTAGGACCTATCCTTTGGCTGAGCTTATTGTCACCATGGTTTCTTATCAAGCCCCATTATTATCCCTACACACCGTTCCATCTGTTTCCATTACAGACATTGACGGCTAATGGGACTGGGAGAGACTCTGGCACTGCGCTGGAAAAAGAAACTGCTGCAGGCAAGATCTGGGAACTCTGATTGGAGAATCGGAGAGAGGGAGAGGGGGCAAAAGAGAGGACGAGAAAGAGAGAAAGATGATAGGGATAGAAAAGGACCCTGTTGAGGCCCAGTAAGGTCCCTGTAGAGGACCAGTGAGAAGCAGCTGTTTCATCTCAGTCTCCTCTCTTCCACACCTCTTAGCGGTTTGGCTCTCTGCCAACCCAGCGCCCCATTCTCCTCTCCTCCAGGCCTCTTTATTCTGCAGTTCAGAGGGAGAAGACTATCACTTACATCACTGGATACCTTTTACAGCAGAGTCTCTATTCAGCCTGATAACCACAGTTACCTGAGCAGCCCTCTCTGTCTCCTCAATGCTCTAACAAGCTGCAAGAGAACAGAGAGGAGAGCTCGTGAACTTCTGAACCAGGAAATGATAGTCTGATCTGATCCCAAAGCTAACCACCACTATTCAGCTGGTCCTGAAGGACAATAGTTTCACACTGACTGAGAGAACCAGAGAGAAAAGATGGATCACTAACTGAGACTGTTGTGAGCAAGGTCAGACGGTGCTAATAAAAAAAAAACAAGTGTACAAAGAGTGTACAAAAGCCCCACTAGCGCCTCCCAAGAAACTTGTGCAGCTCCTTAGACCCAACCGGACCAAAGTGGTTTGGAGATATGTTATTAGGACCAAAGTGGTGAACTGACCGACCAACACTGCAATCACAGGAGCCTACTAGCTTCACTAGTAGGGCTATAAAAACTTTATTTCTCATTTCATCCTAATTTAACCTGTTGCATGAGGGTACGGTGGGTTGAAGAAGGTGTGACAGAAAAGCTTTCATCACATATTGCTAGCAGCAGCATAGGCTACTTACTTCATAATGAAGGTTAAAACAACAACAAAAGACAGCTATATGGCTCTAGGTTTATAAAAAAAAAAAAAAAAAGCCTCAGTCACCATAGTAAGGTAGGGGGGATCCAATCATGATAGGCAGGAGGGTACTACTGATGACACGACATTTGTGTACTCAACTGTTTTCGACTATTATGCACTGTCCGAAACCAAGTCACGACTAATGAAAAATGCAGTTGATTGCAGACCATCAAAGTGTGGTTGAGAGACCAGTCGCGAGTACTACAACTTCTTGGCTTTGTGACGCCTTGTTGGGTCCAACCGCTCTCCCCATAGGAAAACAATGGCACAGTCAGCGCAAAGCGATTTAGCTGGTGATCACGTGCAGAGGCCTTTGCCAGAGGTAGGCGCTACCATGGCATAACATTTCCAAACAGCCTGGGTCAGTGACTGTGCATCGGTCCACACCAAGGTCATATAGGTCTCATCATACAGTGAACTCATTATCATACCACACTGTCTGCCACATGGCTAAGGAACACAGAGGGCATGTGGGAGAGGAGAGAGAATACAGGCATCTGACAGAAATTAAGATGAAAATTGATGTTGTGCTGCCCCCTGTTGCACAGATTAACACACTACACCTAATGTGTAATAACTGTCTCCCCTCTACATTACAATCACCGCAAATGGAAAAAAGAAATAAAATGCAGCAGAATTAGAGGTTCAGATAACAGCGGTGTTTGTTTAATTATTGTATGAAGCATGATTAAAATTAAAATAAATGCCCAGAGACTGATGTGAATCTCAAAATGACTCAAAATTAAGGGAGACAATGAGATGCTTTTGAATAAAAAAATATTATTATTATCATTATTATTGTAGTCTACTGTTGATACTATATGTGCATTAATTATACCATAGAAACAGATCATACATCATATCAATGAGAATATGAGGTGAATGCATGACATTCTGGATTCAGTTGTAGCCTAAAAAGATGGTTCAAATAATTCAGTGATACAAGTCAAGTCAAATGTGAACTTGACTATTTATTGACTAGGCTACTTACGAGATGGTGAAAAGGATCCCTGGGATATTGTCCAGTTAAAACAGAAAATAATATCTATACATTTAACACAGAACTTTATGTCTGTGCTCTGGTGCCTGAGAAAGAGTGGAAGCTGATGTATGATTTGTTCACTTTAACATCCCCAAATCCCACCACCCTCCATGTCCTTTCTCAAAAGTACAACATTCCTTTAAAATGGAAATAATCACGTAAATGAGAAATGTGTTGCAATGACGGTGTACTGAAAGAAGACAGTATTCACAAGAAGGGCTTATTTAAGGACTTCTACAACTCTTTTTAAAGGGCAATTAAGCCAAAATAACAAAGCTACACTATTGTGAATATAAGTTGGAGCTTACTTGGAGCCAAGTAATTGGAATGAATAGTTATTGAGAGTAAATCAGTTTGAATTTGTCCCAAGTGATATCATCTGAAGGACACTGACTCTATATGGTTAAAGACGGCTCAGTAAAATGAAGGACAAAAAGTTGGATTACTTAAAGCCACACAGAGGGAGTTGGGAAACTGTTGGGAAAACATTGTTTGCAAGTTAGCAATACGTTTCATGTACTTGACAGAATGAAAAGTGATTTTCAGGATTTTTAAATCAACACAATTCCTACAGTCAAATGTCTAATGTAATTAGTCTCATGCAAACTGACCAAATACATCATAGGATAATTAGTAATATCATATAAATAAATAAAGCTATTGGCAAGGTAACTTAGACTTCTGGTGTCTTTCCATCGTCTAGTCTGAGCCTTCAGCTACAGTCAGACTAGTTCTTGGCCCTGGTACATTTCTTCAATGCTGTTTTGGCTCAATCACATTCACTGCTCATCAGCTGAAATCCTCTCAGATGCTCCCACATTGGTTGAGTATAGATGTGTAAAGTGATTTTGCAGGTCAAAGTTGAACTAATTTGAACCATTTAAGTGAGGCAGCATTTGCAGATTATGCCACTACGGGGTTCTGTGGCAAGAACGTGTTATGGGCCCCTCTGTCCCTTAGGGGTATGACAGAACTAGGGGGGTCCAGGGGCATGCTACCCTATTAAGAAATGTTTTCCCAAAAAAAAGCTAATTTCTAAGGCCATCAGATAAAGGAAATCTGACAAAATTAGGGACTCTGTACTTTAAACAGTATGCTGGGTCCCCTTTCAATTAAAACCATGCTTGCATGGACATATATTCCAATTGAAATGAGTGAGATGATGCAATTAAGCTACACACAAACCTGGGGCCACGGGGCATTTGCCTAGTATGCCTGGATAATGGTGAATAAGACAAAAAAAAACATCTGCACATATGTGACTGTGGCTTTCTTTTTTTGCACAACAACAAGAAATGCTTGATTGGAAGAAGACCAATGAATTGTAATGAATTAGAGAGCAAGAAGAATCTCTTTTTGATGATCAGTTACACTCAAGACGGAGGAAATAAGAGTTCAAGTGCATTGTGAATGAAATACCTCTTTAAATATCTCATCCTATGAAAAGTAATCTGGCTTGTTTCTCATTTCCACATTGGCTTAAAATCAAGATTCACAATTGAAGATGTTTATTGTCACCCCAGTTACACAGGTACAAATGTGTGAAAAGCTTTCGCTGGACAAGCTCCATTAGGATAAAAGTAATATAAAAGACAAAATATAAGGTGCATAAAAAATATTGAGATATATCAATTGTAAATATAAGAGGCAAAATATAAGAAGAAATACAAAAATATTAAGAAATATAAATTCTAAATATAAAAGACAAAATACACATCACAATGGTAGGATTGCTAACCTTGTGTGGACACGGTAATGTTGTCTCAAGTGTGCTGTACAAATGAAGCCTTTTCCACACAGGTCACGGTGAAAAGGTTTCTCTCCTTTATGAATACGCTCATGTTTCATCAAGTCTCCTTTCAGCCTGAAACTCTTTCCACATTGGTCACAATGGAATGGTTTTTCTCCCGTGTGAATGCGCTTGTGGTTTTCAAGATCACGAGAGCTGCTAAAGTTCTTCCCACACTGGTCACAGTGATGGGGTTTCTCTCCTGTGTGAATTCTCTGATGAGCGTTAAGGTGGGCTAACTGCCTGAAGCTCTTCCCACACTGGTCACAATGATAGGGTTTTTCTCCTGTGTGTACGCGCTGATGCTTATTGAGACCACCGCTGCAAGTGAAGCCATTTCCACACTGGTCACAGTGGTAGGGTTTCTCCCCTGTATGAGTACGCCAGTGTATCTTAATAGATGATAGGCTACTGAAACCTTTATCACACTCATTACAGTGGTATTGTTTCACACATGTGAGTACGAAGATGTACTGTCAATTGACTAAAAGTTACAAACATTTTCCCACAAAGGTAACAGTGGTATGGCCTCTCTCCTGTATGTATGCGTTTGTGTACTCTAAGAGCACTGGAAACCGAGAACGTTTTATCACATTGGTCACAATGGTATGGTTTCTCTCCTGTGTGGATGCGCTGGTGCACTCTCAAGCCTGAACGCTGAGCAAAGCTTATCCCACACTGGTCACATCTATAGGGTTCCTCTCCTGTGTGGATGCGCTGGTGTTGTTTTAACTTTGATGTATAAATGAAACCCATGCCACATTCTTTACAATGGTAAGGCTTCACTCTTGTGTGGATACGCAAATGTTTCGTAAAAGCACTGGAAGAAGTAAAGCTTTTCCCACATTGGTCACAGTGGTATGACTTCTCTCTTGTGTGAATTCTCTGGTGCGTCCTCAAACTTCCAGGTTGAACGAGTCTGGTCTTACACTGGTCACAGTTGTAGGGTTTCTTTCCTGCATGAAGACACTGGACTTCTCTCTTTGAAGTGAGCCTCTTTTCACAGTGTGGATATGTTGTTTTTTCTGAGAGAGAGAGAGAGAGAGAGAGAGAGAGAGAGAGAGAGAGAGAGAGAGAGAGATCAACTGAAGTGAAACAGGTGAAGATTTTAGACTCTGATATTGGATCCCACTATTTTATAAAATATAATTTACAATATGAGGTGTTACATTATGGGGGTGATAATAATGACTGATTCCACTAGTATGGAGAAGGGGAAAAATCTAAATCAGGACAACATTCTGTCAAAATCCTCTGAAATGATTTGACCACTGGTTGCTAAAATTGGCGCTACAGCTCACAGTAAGAGGAAAAGGGTCCCCGAAAAATTGCACACACATGAGGACACGCATGTACGCCATGAGCACGGGGGTGCACTGGAGGTATATAAACAAACATGCCCTTGTTCTTCACTTTCACTGGACTACACAATCTTCCTTAAAATCTAACAAGCTAACTGACTCTCAGTCAAAGTAGGGCTGTCCTCGACTAAAGAAATATAAACATTGCGAGAGCAAAGACAACGGTGAAAATTGACTTAGCAAAGGTTATATGGGGTAGGAGATTTCTTCAGATGGAGGATAAGAGAAAATTGCGACAAAAAAACACATGTCTTCAAGCAAGGTAACTTTGGGCACTGTTTATCATTCATGTCATCCACATTTTATGCTCTAGAAATGAGACTGTAGCTGACAAGAAGGGCTCCTATCGGCAATTTCACTGTGTTTCATGTATCTCTGTTGGGAGGGGTTTTCTAATTCAGCCCAACTCCATGATTTAGCTTACTCATTCTAAAGAAGCTATATTTTTTTTTATGAGAAAGTTACATAGCGTAGGTGTAAGTCCTTTATATGGTAAGGTTTACCAGTATTATAAAAATAGCCTAAGTGTTATTTGAATAAGAACTTACTTTCTTTTTAACACACCTGTACGGATTACTCTATAACATGTACATGATTTTTGTTTTACCCTAATATATTATCTGCTGTATATTCACTGCCAAGTGTAAACCATTACCAAGCCAAGCTGTGGCCAAGCAAGCTATGATTCACTCTCCTTTACTGTAGCCTACATAAAATAACAGGTCCTTGACCATCAACAATAGCTGTATTTCAAGAAGGCCTCTGGCTACAAAAAGCTACACAATACAAGCCTGAGTCTGTGAGAAGTAGTAACAATGTTATAAATTACTATCCGTCTCAGTCTGTCACCACTGTGATATATAGCTGTTTACTTATTCATGGATGGATTTGGGCCACTTACTTAATCAATCTGCTTCCAGTTACCAAGCCTCACTTTATTAGATAACATTAATGATGTATTAGTTATCCACTATAGGTGCTGAGTTTCTCTTTGGTCAGCAGTCACAATTCAAATGACAGCAAATGTGATATGGGCTAGGATAAATGCAGGCATGTAAAATAGCCTCATCATCGTCAGATTAACTATATTTGCCAAGTACAGTAAATACAGGAATTTGTCCTGGTGGGATTTGTGCAGCTTTTGTGTAAGAGCCTAAGAAAGCCAAAACATAGCTGACATGTTTTCCTATACAAAAACAATAAAAACAAAAAACAAAAAACAAAAAACAGATACATACATACATACATACATACATACATACATACATACGTACATACATAATATCATGTTGGACCCTGGACTTCAGCCTGAGTATTATATGAATACAATGGTGTCATAGTGAGTCAACCAGAGTATGAAACTACTGCCTCATTTCCCCCTCCAAAATCACCCATGAGTGATTCATTCTTCCCAAATGAAGTTAAAAGCTGCATATATCTGGTGAAATTCTGGTGTTCCGGTATTTTTTCATATCACACTGTCAATTTATTCCAATATCTTGCAGGCTTAACGTACATACATACAACATACACTATATTGGAAAAAAATTACATTGCGACATGTAGTGTACATGGTGTACATATGTAGTGTACATATACTATATATATGCACTATATATATATATACTATATATATGTACACTACACCACAACCCCACACCCACCCACAGGGACTACACCTTGGGGGTGACAATGTATTGTGATATAAATTATAAACAAAATCTGATATCTGGGTAACAGAACTCACAATTCCTTAGCACAAATTAATTACAAGACACTGTAGTCCCATTATCCACTAAACGTAGGCCTACCTTGCTTAGCTTCATTTCCAGTATCATGACAGTGTCACTACTGTCACTATTGCTGAGCACGCTGTCGCACCTTTTCATACAGTAAATAAGCATGTGTGCACCGCCATAGATTATCATCTGCTTTGTTAAGTATGTTTTGTAAATAGTTCACTAGCCTATCCCTTGAGCCATGCACTGCAGCCTGCGCCTCAGAAAGAGAAAGAGAGAGAGAGAGAGAGAGTTTCTATTCGGACTAGGAACAGGCATCATCTTGCAGGCTCTCTCGGGGTCTGTGTCCCGGTGTCTGGCTGGTAACAAAAGATGAAGCAGACATGCTGGTCCAGTGTCGCAACGCGGACCTGAGCGGGGTTATTGCTGTGTATCTCAACCCGTTATTACACAGTAACTACACCTCCAAATATCCGACAAACACATGCACAGATTATTAAAAAGCTATTTCAGATGGTCGCCTGTCTGGCAGCACAGACACCTGCTTTGTCTATTCGCCATAAAACCAATGGAGCATACCCAGCACACTTGTCAAATACCATGTCATGTGTCTACATATTTCATTGTGTGTATAGGGGTGAAGTCAAATGAATTATGTTCTCATTTAGCAGTCAGAACAACGTGCGGCTCAATTTTCTCTTCATCAAAATAGGGGGCGAATAGTCCTAGATGTGCACACAAATCTAGGCTATGGCTATGCCTAGACTAGAGAAAAGCTTTTAGCATTGTTCATAGCCTTTGCTAGACGCACGCAAATAGGCCTATGTTACAACGATCGATGTGGAAATTATTTACAATACTTGGCTCGGGTGATGCTATGATTCAGGCTTCACAACGCGCTCTCCAGGCTAATCAATTCATTCGCTACGCGATACATTGTAACCGAAAGTGGCAAATTGTTATGGACATCCCCACTATTTTCAATGTAAAGCTTAAAAGCAACGTGAAACAATTTGTTACAATGTGTTGAAAAATTGTTCTAAACATCTTTTTGAACCAAGACAAATTGGGTCAAAGCTCTGTTATAACGGGACCAGACATTCCTCCCATGACCGCTATTTTGTCACCATGATCTCAGCAACGACGCAGTCAACAGGCCGGGGATGGACAAGAATAATATGGACCGAGCCGAAACCATGCATACACTGTTACCGCCATGCAGTAGGGTTAAAATTCACGTACCTTTACTTAGCACATCGGCCTTCAGCGGGATCCAACGGGCCTGATGAAGTTGAGCCTGACGCAGCGATGTTTTGGTACAAAATCGGGTGGAAAGGCTGCGGCGGAAACAGGAACTAGGGAAGCTGTAGTCTGGGTAGTGCTGCTCTGCCGCCTGTGGGGCTCTGGATGAGAGTCCAGAGGACTCAAAGCTGCAGTGCGCACACCAGTGTCAGATTGTTGTACTGCAGTCAGTCTGATAGACGGCCCTGTGGCATCGATGACTGGGTTAGAACCCAGTGGCTGGAACAGCTCACCCCGCAGTTTGACTATCTGCTGGGCTTCAGAGATGCCACAGTATTCGTCAGGTAATGCTCCTGAAAAAAGAGGGCAAACAAGGCCCACGTGTTAGTTGTATTTAATGACATCTCACTTGTCATTCGTTGTGTGCATTATGAAATTAAATAACGTATGCTCATCCACTCAAGCGACTGTGGGGCGTAGGCTACCTGACTGGATGGGCTTGGCAATTCATTTCCTTAACGCAGCCATAAACAGCAACTATAAAAGTTGGACATACAGCCATCTTTTCCCACAGGAGAGTAGTCTCAGTTTGTCTCATCTTAACCACGGTTCAAATTGCAGGTCAGATCGATTAAGTTCTACGAGGCAATAAACTTGACAAATCTATGATTAGCACCGATTTGCACAGACTTGAGTAAAACCCAACAAGTAGGCTATCTTATACAGCTGCCTACAGTGTCATAGTTTAACAAACTAACGTTATGCCTAGTGTTCTTTCATTACACCATAATTAGCCTACAAAAGCTTTATTACAGTATTTATTGTTTAGTATGGTCTGCTTAACCATCTTCTTCACCGCATGCTACTTTTCAAATAATCCTAGCTATCTTGTCCATGTGAACTGCTGAATATTGACTTATTTAAAGTGCCAGTAGTGAATGCTATCTGGTTGTCCTTCTTGTATGGATAGACATACGTAGACTATACCTAATCGAATCTAATCATATTTACTTTGTTTGACATTATGCTAGACATCTCTGTTCTGTCATTATCCACATCACTAAATGTTTTGCTAGTTGTCATTTCTTTTCAAAATGTATATCTGAAAATGTCTCTCTAATGTCCCTCTGAAACAACTCTGTGGCAGCAAGATGGAAGGACAAAAACAACCCTCATGTGAATATTATCCATGTTAAACGCGGCTGACACTGCTACCGTCCCTAACACAGTACTGCCATCATGTGTCTAAAAGGACATAGTACATTATCTGTGAGAGTCATGATGTATCATCATGCTAGGTCCTATTTTTGGTTGATGTCATTTCATTTGAGAGATTTTACTCAAAGGCATTTTCAGTCTCATTTCCTCTTGTCCTCATTTCATCCAGTCTTATCTCAGTCTCATCCACTGCAGGATGACTCATTCAGGGGTCAAAGGTTCACTGTAGCTGATTGGCCCTATTTGCTATTGGCTGGGCATACACACACACGCACACACACACACACACACTCATGCACACACACACACACACACACACACACGTACACATCAGCATGCACACACGTAGACACACACTAGGGCTCTTAGATCAAAGGTTGCCCACACACCCATAAAGTATACAAAGCCGAAGGACAGATGAGATCATAAAATACTTTTTCAAACCAGTACTGAATTCTACTGGTTCTTCTACACTCAGAATGTTTCTGAGGAAATTCAGAGATGTTTAATAACTATGGAATGGAATGAGATTTATTGTCGTTACATTGTACAAGTACATTGCAATGAAATTTGGTTGCTAAACACAATTCTTCAGCCATTGGATTGTTGACAACATTCATAGATCGATGTTTCATTCATCAGGCTCAATCAAATGAGAATACCACTAAAAAAAGAATTTATTTATATGACATAGGATTAGCCAATCAATATTTTGCTGCATGATACCTGATGAAATCCTGAAATCTTCCATAAGTAAGTTTATTAATTAAGGACAGACGTCTTATTTACCTTTTGATGCTTCATCAATAATGATGATGATGATGATGATTATTATTATTATTATTATTATTATTATCAATAATAATAATATTAACAATTGGATTATTAATGGGTTTCATGGACCCCAGAGTAATAAAGTTTACTCAACACACAGAAGATTAAAAATTTCAAACATATAAGAAATTGAAGGAAAAAATGTCCAAGCTTTTCAGGTTGAGAGCATCACTTATTAACATGAATAAGTCTCCCAAAGCTCGAAGCAAGAGCAGGAGGAGAAGGGTCAGGAGTGATCTAAAGGTTAAACAAGCATGCTTGTGACCAGAGAGTCCCTGGTTCAAATCCCTGGACCAGCAGGGGAATCTGAGGGGGGGTTAGTGAACGCTCTCTCCCCTTCCTTAGCAAACATGAATTGATCAACACCCTTAACATCCAAATGTTCCATTGGAGTTGGTCAGCGGCCAACAGTAACAGACTGTGGTTGTAGTGGCCAGCTTCCAGATGTGAATGTGC
Organism: Parasudis fraserbrunneri; assembly: GCA_900302295.1. Classification (NCBI taxonomy): domain Eukaryota; kingdom Metazoa; phylum Chordata; class Actinopteri; order Aulopiformes; family Chlorophthalmidae; genus Parasudis; species Parasudis fraserbrunneri. The sequence continues at coordinate 11,142 of OMKL01133868.1, forward strand.
AATGTAGGAGGAGATTTGTGGCCTTTGTGCTCCACCTATGGAGATATGACCAACAATATCCCAGTTGCCACATGGTCATTAATAGAGGTGATAACCCTCCTCAGCTAACCAAGTTAAGATGCAAGCCATGGAGTTGAAATGTTTTGGGTTTGAATCTGCCTGTGGACCTTTGTTGCATGTCATTGCCTCTCTTTCCCCTATGATTCCTTTCTCTTTTTTCACTTTAATATAGAATAAATGCCCTTAAAAATATCTTTAAACTAGAAGAGTGCACACAGTGGAGTGCATATCTCCGCCCATTGTGACAGGGGGTATGTGGGTGGCAAGCAGCAACTACAGGGCAGGCGGTGTCTCCAGCATGTATGCATGAGAGTAATGGAATGAAGGGAAGATAATGTGCAGAGTACGTTATTAAGGTGTAACAAACAAATAGTAAATATGTTGTCCCCCACCAGTGATGTAGTTCCCCCCTTGGGTCAGTCAGTGATGACAATTTCAACGTGGTAATAATAACTGCATTATTACTTTAATGCAGGATGTAGATATTGTTCTATAATACCTCCATTATTTCCACCTGCCCGATTGCAAGTTATAATGATTATGTCCCGATTGTATGATTGTTGCTCATATACGTGCCCACATATGTCAAATTAATAATTTACTTTGTATAATATATTTTTTGTAATGTAGGCTGACAGATTTATTCATTTATGTATTTTAAATTGTCTCCTGTAGTACAGGGAAGTCATCATGTTTCAAATTAGCATTGAAGCTTCTCAATTAGCCAGCTGCCTTGGAACTAACATAGTTGTAGCTTTGGTTATAGTGCTGATAATCATAAAGATGGCAAAATTCCAGATGGAGATATTATGTATTCAATAGCTTTATCAAGCTGACAAAGCTATTTGATGATTCTGGATACTATATGACCCGGTCCGCTTTGTTCCCTCTGTAGTTCGCTCATATATATATACTTCAACTTGGAAAAGAGCACTCCCTTTCCCAGTCAGCAGGTGGCGTACTTGGGTAAACGTAACAGTAAACGGACTGCATTTATATAGCGCTTTCATCCAAAGCACTTTACAACTTATGCCTCACATTCACCCATTCACTCACACATTCACACACCAATGGCAGAGGCAACCATGCAAGGTGCTACCCTGCTCACCAGGAGCAGTTAGGGATTAACTGTCTTGCTCAAAGACACTTCGACATGCTGCCGGGAGGAGCCAGGATCGAACAGGGAACCAGGAACCAGGAACCTTCAGATCATGTTCTGTTGTTTATTCACAGGTTTTTTTTAGTATCTCAATAAACATAAAGAAGGCATAAGAAACATAAAGAAACATATCGAATGCAGTTACACCTTCCTGGTATCTATATTCTTTCAGTAACACAGACATATCCCTCTCTCTCAAACACCAACATGTTTCGGTTGCCCCCCCCTCCCCTCAAGCCACACTTCCAAGGAAGCAGGGTTTATCACTAAGGCATTAGATCCAATTCTACACAGTATGGGTGGTAAGTGCCACCTGTCTGAATGGCTGGACAGAACAATTACGCTTATAGCTGTGTGGTACTGTTATGTGTTCGCTGTACAGGAGACCGGAGTTCTATTCTCGGTTGGGACTTCATTATAGTACTCGCTATTACTGCTCTCATCAGTTTTTGTGCATTTTCATGCTCCCGCTGATGATGTGGCATTTTCTCTCAGCACTACAGTTCTTATTCATGTCTTACCGGCATCTTCCCGCCTCTCAGAGCATGAGGGCCTCAAAGACGTCCGCATAAAATGTTTTCTCTCTCTCTCTCTCTCTCTCCCAACTGAGACACCATGGCACAGGTAGATGATGGCTGAGTGGTATGGTCATGTGTCTGCTGTATGGAAGACTGTCAGTTCTAATCCAGGTTCGGACATCATTATAGGAGTCTTATTCCTGCTCTCAGCAGTTCAGGCTACTTCACGCTTCCACTGTTTACTTCGTTTTTTCTCTCCTGACACAGCACTATGTGTGTTTTGTGACTGTAGTAGTCAGGTTATCCTCTACGACAATGTTATGGGTTTCACAGTGTAATTGTTGTTCATGCTCTTTATACGGTTGACTTTGTCAATAATCGTTCGACCGATCGCACTGTCATCTTCCCTGTAAGTGCTTATTCTATTCAACAACCCAATCACATCCCTCCCCGTGTTCCCAAGGTTAACAGTCATTCTTCATCCTTCATCCTCATCAGCCCTCTTACTTCTAGTGTAGTTGGCTGTTCTATGTGTATAGTTTTTGACAGGCACCGCCAGCTACGGTCTTAGCTATCACAGTTTGGCTCAGTTATACACCGGCTTCTCTCAGCTGTTCGGGCTGCGCCCCACTGAGACACCATGGCTTTATTGCGGCTCTCAGCGGTTCAGGCTACTTCCCACGCTCCCTGCTGATGATGTAGCACTTCTCTTGACATACCTCTCGTTCATGACTTGCCGGCATTTTTCCCGCCTCTCAATGCATGAGGTCCTCAAAGACGTCTGCGCTCGTTTTTCAGCCTCGCCAAAACTAGTGACGTCATCTATCCACGGTCTCCAATCACACTTGCAGAGAAGTTTTCTCTGCTTCTTATGCAGACACAGGCTTCCAAGGAAGCGGTGCTTTACACAGAGGCGGTGCAGTCTTCCATTGCACATGAGCTTTTTTCCATCAGGGTCCCCCATTGGTGAGGTCGGTTCAGAACCAGCACACAGTGGTAGGGACCCAAATGTTGTTGTCTTTTAAGAAATTATTTCTCCTGGCCATCACTGCTGGAGTGGACCTCGGGAAGAGTAGTTGTTGCCTTGGTAACAACTAATGGGGATCCAAATAAGCAATAAACTGCTGCCAAGCATGTCTATGAACGTGCTCTTTGCTTGGTCATAAATAGAGATGGTAGTGGTGTTATCCTGAGGCCTGACCCTGCCTTCACCCCCTAGAACATCAGGAGCTTTTTCTGCTCCAGAGACATTGTTCTACTCTGATGAAAGGGAGAGGAAAAGGCATTCGCTTTGCCCTGTCTGCGCTCTCTCTATTATGTGAGGCACATGGCGAACTTCAGGACCACCCGACAACCACTCGTAGTGTCATGGTGGGTCAGCCAGAGGCTGTGCTCTGTCCTATCAACTAGTGTTAATTTTGGCAGCTATTTTTATATCTTAGTCCTGTGTTTTATGTCCTAGTCCTGTGTCAAATGTCCTTGTTAGTTTTTATCTTATTTAGTCAACCTCATCCTGTTTTTATTTAGTCAAGTTTTAGTCGACTAAAAGTCTGAGCATTTTAGTCTTACCTTAGTCAAAGAATACAGTAACTATTTTAGTCTAGTTTTAGTCAATGAAAACTGTTGACATTTTAGTCTTTTTTAGTCATCAGATTATATGGAACATTTCAGTCAATCTAGTTTGGCCAAAAAACTATAATTTTTTGTCATTTTAGTCAAACTTATTTCATAAAATTTGATCTTATCCTTGTCTGATGAAAACATTACCTTTGCAGCTCATGTTCAGCTCCTTCACAAGTTTCACAACAATTTAAAAGAGTTCGGTTTGGCTATAGTATTATTACATTACAGAGGAAAGACATGCAAGAGAATGACCCTGACTTCAGGGCTAACAAAGACTATATACTATATACTAGATACAAACAAGTATCTCCAATATCGTTGCATATTCATACATTTCTCCAAGTTACAGATGTCATTCTTAACTCAAAGAACCTGGTTGGGGGTTATTTGATTTTCATCCTTAGCCCAAATTGCTTCAGCTAGGACTGAAGCCATGTGAAGATAAACAATCCCACCTGACCTCTGACCCTCTGGCGCCATCACCTTCACTGCCAGGCAGCAGACCTAAACAACCCCAGTGTTCCCATAACTAATGTCAAACAGATGGTATGCATCCTATAACTACATAATGTAACACCACCACCTTAGTAGTTGGCCTAATATAGCTTAAAAAAACAACCTAACATTTTTGTTAACTTTATGTCTCTTCAGGTTTGTGGTATTCTTACCAGCTATTTTATGACCATATTACTTCTTGTTCCCTTCTGATAAAGCAATGCATTCGGTTTTTTTCTCAGCCTCATCGTAACGCAAATGGGCCCAAATATCACCTTGTTTCGTTCTCTCTCTCTCACTCTGTTCTCAGCTCGGGAGCCTCTCCTCTTCATTCTAGCTCTTGCTAGATTGAAAGGTCTCCCAACTTCACTCAGAGGGGTCTGGGGGGAAGACTTTAGGTCTTCCTCATATCCGTTTTTACCAAGATTGTATTGTCTAGACGTGTCAGATAATTCTGACTCTCATTCCGTCCTTGGCTTGGGTGCCCTGTTTTTTCATTCTAGGTCTTGCTAGATTGAAAGGTCTCCCAGCTTCATCCCCAGTTGGGGTTATTGATGCATGTTCTACACACTGAAATGCCTGTCTTCTCCCTTTGTGGTTACAATTCTTAACTCCCACACTACGTCTCCA
>OMKL01133897.1:0-10045 GCA_900302295.1 Parasudis fraserbrunneri
GTCCTGACCTTACACTGAGAGCTGGGGACGTTGGAGGGTGTTCAGGAGAGCCACTTGACCCCGACCTTATGCTCAGGGTGGGAGACATTGAGAGGCCCCTCAGCTGCCATGCTGACCATGGGCTGATTGATGAATCGCTTCTCTCTGACCCTGGAGTTGGTACTTCAGGCCCAGATAGTTCCCTCTCATAGGCCCATGAGGCCCATGAGGTCACTTTCCCAGGTAACTCAGGGCCGTATTCAGCTAACTCCTCCAAAGTGGGGGGGGATCTAGGTTCTTCCTGCGAGATAGGGGGGGATCTAGGTTCTTCCTGCAAGATAGGGGGGAGAGCCCATTGAATTCTGGGCTTTTTAGTAATCGGGAGATGGGATCCTGGGAGTCTCGACAACCCATGTTTTTTGACAGTTCACATAAAAAAGAAAATACGTTAAAATTCACCGTCCACACACACACATGAATGGGCTTTCCACTCTAGCTGAATTCGGTGAGTTCACAGTTTTGAGGCATTTTTTTTTTTAGATCGCCACAGAGGCCACACTTTTCAATGGAATTACACATAATGGCACACAAACCTTTGCCAGTTTTTGAATGTTGAAAGGTCATAACTCCTACGCCGTGAGACCGATTTCCACGAAACTTGGTGCATCTATCCTCACTCTGCAGAGTTGCCTCAAGAACCACTAAAGTCTGCCATATTGGATTTTCCGCCATTTTTAATCATTTGAAAAACATCTCATCCTAAACCATAGATCAGATTGCTACCAAATTTTCTGTGGATTAGATTAGATTAGATTAGATTAGATTCAAATTTATTGTCAGTATACAGCACGAGTACAGTACATCATCATCATCATCATCCTCATCCAGAAAGGTTACAGTCACACTGACATGTTGTATTGCTTAAGTATACAGCATGTTTTATATGACATTACTGTTACTAAATGGAAAATAAATAAACACCTTGACTTGACTTGTTTTTGTCCTTACATTCTTTCTCCAAACCTGGTGATCAACGAACAGTTGAGATTTAACACTCACTAGGTTTTGGCAGGAAACTTGAGAAGAACATGATCAGGTGTGATTTCTAAAGAAGCCTTCTGATTGGACACCTTCCAGAGGTGGAACAGTACCTGTCCTCAGACCAACCGATACTGCAACACATTGCTGAGGATGTTGATCAAAGACCTGCTCATCGTACCGTGGTAAACATGTTACAGGAAGAGACATTCTTTGGAAATTCGTATGAATCCTGACGATGCTGCTTTGGAGGGGGGGGTATCTGTCAGCCATAACATGTTGATGCCTGCATCAGAGACAATCTGGAGGCTATGCTGAGGGGAGTGGCTGGCTTTGGCACAGAAGGGTGGTGCAGCGATGTGACACTTGGATCCTCCCACTGCAGGGTGACGGACAGGTGGGTTTTCTGAAGAACTCGGGCGAATAGGCTACTGAGTTAACCTGCAGTCTGTCATATAGGGTGAGTAGGCTACTGAGTTAACCTGCAGCCTGTCATATAGGGTGAGTAGGCTACTGAGTTAACCTGCAGCCTGTCATATAGGGTGAGTAGGCTACTGAGTTAACCTGCAGCCTGTCATATAGGGTGAGTAGGCTACTGAGTTAACCTGCAGCCTGTCATATAGGGTGAGTAGGCTACTGAGTTAACCTGCAGTCTGTCATATAGGGTGAGTAGGCTACTGAGTTAACCTGCAGTCTGTCATATAGGGTGAGTAGGCACCTGCATTAAGTAATGCTAGAGTTAAAAGCTTAGCTCGCTATCACCTGTAACTGTGAGATGACCGATTAACTTCTTAAAGTTATTGTTTCGTTACTTGGGGAAGGCATTAAATGTTAGACTGACTGACTTAATTTTATGTTAGCTTGTATAACTCGTATTAGCACTTAGCATCCCCGTACAGTAACCCAACTTTAGAAAGGATTTGCAACAGAGTTACTGCCAACCTGTGTGATAGAGATACAATTTTGAATCTTAACGCCATATATTATGACCCCTAATTAGCTAACAGTGGTAGGCTAGCTACTAAGTAACTTAGCCAGCTAACAAACGTTAGGTTTGTGTTGTCAAAGCAGCTTGGTTAGCGCATGTTAAGCAGCCAGTCATTTGGCCTGTTGTAGCTATTGGCTATCTACTGTAGGCTGCTAAAGTTAGGTAACCGCCAAGCTAGGTTGCTAAATGCATGTTATGGCCATTTTTCAGAGGTGGCTGAGAATGACAACGGCGACTGAATTGCAGGTGAAACACCAACCCCTTCCACTATCCCTGAATCTGAGCCCCATTCCACACCTGCTGCTGAGACAACCCCCAGACACCCACCATGACCCGTTCTAACCCAGGTTGCTATACAGTCTATTACATTGATTTTGAGGGCAGTTTAGGGCATTTTCAGGTGGCCACATTTTTTACACAATGTAAATGCCTTGTCAGTCAACAATTAGCCCATACTGGTTTTAAATGAATGTTGATTGGAGTTGATATCTGTAAAATATATGTAAATAATGAATAATGTGTTTGTTTTCTCAGGAAAAGAAGGAGATGAAGAGGCTGTTCTTCAGCAAAGGGAAGAGAAGCACTTCAACAGCTAACTACAGCTAACTACAGCCTCAATAGCTAACTACAGCCTCAACAGCTAACTACAGCTAACTACAGCCTCAATAGCTAACTACAGCCTCAACAGCTAACTATAGCCTCAATAGCTAACTACAGCCTCAACAGCTAACTACAGCTAACTACAGCCTCAACAGCTAACTACAGCCTCAACAGCTAACTATAGCCTCAATAGCTAACTACAGCCTCAACAGCTAACTACAGCTAACTACAGCCTCAACAGCTAACTACAGCTAACTACAGCCTCAATAGCTAACTACAGCCTCAACAGCTAACTACAGCTAACTACAGCCTCAATAGCTAACTACAGCCTCAACAGCTAACTACAGCTAACTACAGCCTCAACAGCTAACTACAGCTAAACAGCCTCAATAGCTAACTACAGCCTCAACAGCTAACTACAGCCTCAACAGCTAACTATAGCCTCAACAGCTAACTATAGCCTCAATAGCTAACTACTGCTTCAATGCTGTTTTAGGACAGTTTGATGAAGCTATCAAAGGGCACCAGACACCTGTTGAGCCCCCATTAGACGAGATCCACTCCATTTTATTCTATTGAATACATTATTATATTCTGTCAATATATAGACTATGACCATAGCCTATCATTCAAGTGAACACATGCTTATTATTTTCCTCATTTTCATAAAATTTTCATTTCATAATTTAAAACTCCTGATTTAAGACGCCTGTTGTTATCTGTATATATAGCTGCATTCAGTTATTATGCTACACATAGCTGGAATAAACTTAGATCTTAGATCTGTCCCAACGAGACGATAGGCGAAAGACTTTTATGTTCACCTTTGTCTTTTAATTGCTGCTTGAATACGCTATGACTTTATGTATTTTTATGTAAAAAAAAAAAAAATTCTCTGAATTTAAAAATGCTCTGTGATTTTTCATTCTTTTTATGCTTTTTATATACTTTTTAAAATCATGTTCTTTTTCTATGCTCTTTCCTTTTTTATTTATTATTATTATTATTATTATTATTATTATTATTATTATTTAAAAGAAATCTATTTTATGTAAAGCACTTTGAATTGCCACTGTGTATGAAAATGTGCTATATAAATAAACTTGTCTTGGCTTGCCTCCTATCATCCCAAAAATTTCCTGTGAAACAAAGCAACACCCTCTCTACTGGTCTATATAAGGTCATATGATGTAGCTTGATCTCACAACCAACATCCTTTAGTGTCCCCACAGGACTTCACTACACCTCACTGCTAACAGCTGGTAAGTATTGATCCATCATAAAAATAGAAAAAGTTTTTATGTTATATTCCAGCATGCTTTATCTATGTTAGAACTTAGGTAATAATCAAAATGTATTTAAAACAAGATACAAATAAAGACATGAGTCCAGCATAAGTATGCAAGGACACTGTAGCATTATAGATGCCAAGCAGGCTTTCGGGGGCTACAGTGACATCTGATTTAAAGTTGTCGTTTATATTTGGAGATTATGTGCAAAATAAATGTGTATTGTTTTTTGGTGAGATGCCCCTTCAAAGTACTTCCATGGACTGAAATACTGCACCCATTGACACCTTAGACTTTAAAATCTATATTATGTTGCATAATAATATAATATAACATGTATAATATATTTTAATTGATGTTTGTTTACAGATTACAGAGAAGAAGAGACATTTGTTGAAATCAATCATGTCTGACCAAAGTGGTAAGTTGAGCTCTGTTTTGGGTTCAAATAATGAAATCGAATAGAAAAAGAAAAAAACTCAGTAGAATGCAAACATCTGCTTAACAGTCCCTCTATTTTGTACTAACTTTAACACTAAACATATTTTCGGTTCGACGTCAGTGTCATCGATGTGAACCACGGTAAAGTGCCATGCCTGTGGGCTGCCACTAGGGGGCTAACCAGCAATGAATGAATGAATGAATGAATGTGTGAGTGACAGAGTAAGTCAATGACTTCACTGGGCTGGATCCCATTTACGTAATTCTTGTCTCCTTGGCCCTCGCCCTAGCTCCTCTGGGAATCCCCATCGAAACCAGATGTTTTTTTTGTTTTTTTTTCCACATCTCGAAGTGTCGGTCCATATCTGATGCTCGACACTTAACCGACGTTTTTCTGACTTGTATAGGCAGCTCAAAACAAGTTTAATAAGTTGAAGAGACTCGTCCTTCAATCTCACAGTGTTAACGATAAGTCCCGCCCACTTAGGAGACAGGAACTCTTCCATTTTCATCCCATTTGCGCAGCTTTTAATGCGTCATCCTCCTTTATTAGAGTTTCCTTGGTAGAACATGAACGTAAATTTACCCGGATACAAATACAGACATAAGTAGCAGTAACTGCTACTTTTTTAGGACATACATTTAGTTTTATTTGTTGATTCCTGTCTTAAAGTGAAAATCATGTGAATAATTCCAATTTACTTTCAACTGCAGCAGTTGTCTCTTTTGACCCCATGGACCTGGACAGTCCCCAGTTCCTTCATGACCTCATACCAGCTGGAGAGAAGGCTGCCCTGCTCTACCATATCTCCTTCCACTGCCTGGCCAATTTCCCTGAACTGGAGAGAATCATCCGGGCCAACGCAATCGAAACTCAGATGGCTTTCATCTCCTCTGAGGCTCTGCTGCTGCAGGTAGTAGAATCTAATCTGTCTGCTTCGGTGCTTTTGGATGAGAGTTTACCTTCACATTACCATTCCCATGTTATTCACGATACTTGAGTGTTCCAACTATGAGTTGATGCATGTAAAGCTCAAATCTGGAGTTTGAGAAACCTGAATGTGCTCACTTAGCCGGGACACTGAGGTGTATGAACACCTCATCCGGTTCACTTCAGGGTTTTATGGTCGAGTTGCGCTTGAAGGAAAGGGGTGCACCATTCTAAGGGCGCCCAGTCTAGGGCCTGCAGGCTGTTCACTGGAGGCCCGCCTAGACTTTCACCCCTGTTGTTTAAAAGGTTTAATCTCATAAAACCGCAGCTAAAATTCTAATTCGTCCTTAATTTCAGCTGTTCCGACGGATCCGTTGTCGATGCAAAGTAAAACCTGAACTGCCCCTTTAATTCTCTCCCGTCAGTGCATCAGTACCAGCGACAACCTGGTGAATAACCTGTTCAGGATGCTGAACGTGGCGGTGGAGAAGGGGAACGCCCTGCTCGCAGTCAGGTACCTGGAGAAGGCCAGGCGATGGATTAACGACATCATCCGCGAAGTGGAAGAGATGGTGGATGAGTAAGAAAAACGTCTACTGATTTTAAGCAGGCCTGTAAATGATCAAAGATCGTCAAGCCTTTTAAATAGCGTTTTAACACGTGCATAAACCTGACCACTACTAATTCTCCCCTCACAAAATGGTGCAGTAGAAAACTGCCATGTATCGAAGGATGCAAGTGCCAATGCCACAACATTACTTTTGTCATCATCATCATCATTTGTCATTGCATAGCAATAACGGGATTCACTAAAAACGACATACCACCTCCAATGGGCAGTAAAAGAGACATTTAGCTGATTTTTAACCTGACTCCTCTCGATACACAGGACACGTTGGTAAGTTTTACATCCGATTATCACATGTCCTCCTCACAACAGCATGACAGGATTCAGGTTAAAAATCGGTAAAGTGGCCCTTTAAGATGGGGCATGAGAAGGTTAGGGTTAACCTATCATCATATTAAAGGTTTTGAAAATTATACAGAATTATACGCTTTCTAACATTAGCTAGCTTTCAGAATCTTAGTAGCCCACTAGTTTCATTAATAGTCTTTGAACCCTCCAAACTGCGTTGCAAAATCTGGGGCTGCTCCATAGACAATGAATGGGGCTCTGACTTTACAAGGCCATTTGGGTGTCAGTGCTCACACAAACATTTTATGGCCTCATAAAGTCAGAGCCCCATTCATTGTCTATGGAGCAGCCCCAGATTTTACATCCCGGTCACATCACGGATTGGAGGGTTCTCTCTGATTTCTAGCTTTAGGAGAGAGAGTGGTGCGTGTTCACAAATACTGACCTGTCCTTGGGCACAGGAAGAACATATATGAATTCTTAAAATGGGTGACATTCCCCTTTAATGGACTGACATCAACCTTGTCTCCTGTATGTGTTGTGTGCCTGGTGCAGGCGTATGGCAGCCATTGAGCTCACGTCTGGAGTCTGATCAGGGTCCGATTCTGATCAAAGTAAAACTAAACTTATGTTATTCTTTAATGGTGGAAAGGAGAGGAAAAATTTGATGTTTCAGTCATCACTTCAGAAAATATCAACCGTCCCCAGAACCATATTTTTTTTTTGAATTGTTATTCGTATTGCTTTGAGCAAGGATTTCTCGACTTTTCCTCCAAACTGACCAAATTGACTAACCACGATATGACCATCAAATATGACTCAGCGTTGCTCAGCATTGAAATTAATAAACAAAAGTTTATTTATTTATTTATTTATCTTTACATAACTTTGCATCATTAATTATATTAGCCCAATATTATGGACTCAGTGTCACAGCCTGACTATGTATTGTTTCTGCTACACAGGTATGCCGAACTTAACCGAAGTGTTGCCAGTGCCACCAGTGATGTCATCTCCACCAAAGTCAAAACTGATGAGAAAATAGAAAGTCTGTCCAAAACGCAGGAAGCCCTGAAAAATAAAATGACAGCGTTTGAAGCCATTGTGAAGACAAAGCAATCAAAGTTGGATCAGAATGAAAACGCTGTTCATCAGGCTACCAGTGAGCTTCGAGACATAGTTTCTGACATTGCCTCCAGAGACAGGAAGTTTGGCATCTTTGCTGCTGTGGTTCCATTCATTGGTGCTATCGTCAATGCAGCCCAGAAGACAATCCACAGTTCTAGTGACGCAGCTCGCCTGGAAATGGCCCGGGAAAAGATCACAGACCTACAACACCAGAGAGCCGTTCTGTCTGCTGATGTGGGACGAGCTCAAACAGAGCTGATGCACTGGCAGTTTCAGTTTACTAAGGGGTCAATTGAATTGGGTAAGGATCAATGATTGTGTTTGTTCCTTTTAGCTGTGACCAGCAGCTCTATAGCTCTCTCTGTTGATTGGTTGGTTGGTCCACAAAAGTGTCCCCACCCTCTAGCAGCCGCCTCTGGCATGGAGGTCAAATGTTTGTGTGAGTGTGTGTGAGTATGTGTGTGTGTGTGTTCGCAGCTATTGCAGATTCGCGCTTGTTGACAGAAACATTTTGTATCATTTATGATTTATGATATTAGAATAAAAGAAATACACAATACAATAACACTGCTTGACGATAATCCCTTAATACTGACATAAGATCTTCGGTGTCATAGTGGGGACATTACGTTGTAACAGTGCAGCTGAGCTTCCTAAGGAAGACCAGTCTGCGCTGTCCTTTCTCGTGAAGAGCGGTGTTGACAGACCAGTCCGGTTTATTGTTGATGTGGACACTCAGATACTTCTGTACCACATCCATGTCCTCGCCCCCCTGGATGCCTTGGTAACTACTTTCATAGAGTTGGAGGTTATAGCTTTGTGACTATCCCTTTAATGACCTTGTTGTAGGTGCCGTTCCTGATCCAATCTACCTTCCTGAGATCCAGCAGAGTCTCACCAGGATCCAAGAGATTCTCCTGCAGCTCAAGAGCTTCTGGCAGAAGATTGAGGTGTTGGTGAAAAAGCTGAATCAGACGACTTTCGCTGGGGAAGACATGATCGAGTTCCTCAGTGATTGCAAGGAGGAATTTTTGATGTCCATCGCTATAGCATCAACGGTACTAAAATTGTGCTTTGTCAAGTGAGAGTCAGATGATTATTTTGCCTGAAAGTCTATGTCTAGGTGATCCGGGTGAAAAAAAAAGTGCTTTCTGCTAACAGTCATTACCTGCTGAATTTAAACTCTGCTGCACAGTAGTCATCCCAAAACCATCCTTAATTAGCATAAATGTTGATTTATAATTAAATATTTCTTTAGATTATTTGGTTTTGAATTCTGAAACACGTTGCAGTTTCCCCCTTGCGACTCATTTATTTAGCATGAGAGGGCATCTTTTTGTAGATTATAATCTGCTATGGTTAATTCATTCATTTGTATGCTTGTTTTCTCACACGCCGCAGCAGACAGAAAAATGTTCACTGACTAATTCTATTTCTCCTTCTTTCTGGATTGGACCTGCAGGCTTGGATTCAATTTAAAAAGGGCTGCGCCTCTGTCCTAACCATATTCACAGTGAAAAACAAAGATGCCTACAAGTTCCTGCAGACCAGTCCGTCTTCTCTGTCGAAAGCAGAGTGGCAGAAACAGTATGACGAGCTGAGAGCCCGCCTGCAGGAGTTCTACGCCCCTCCGGCCATAGAGAGCAAGCCTGAGGATGGTTCTGCCTAACAACAAATATTAGCCTCCCTTGTTGCCTATTGGATTGATTTGGCCCATACGGAAAAGGAACATAAGAAACATATTTTCTGCCTTCAGAAAGTTTTAAGAAACATATAGTTTCTTCCTTCAGATCTCATAACCTTACTCATCTCGTGTTTTTTTTATACCATTATAGTTTGATTACTTTTTGCCCAGCCATATAAGGCAGATTCTCTAAATTCCTTGTAAGAGTCGTATATGTGGATTCTGGCCATATAGAAATCTTAAAATATTTGTATACATCTTTTCCATATGGGGACTTTGCTTCCATAAACATGTGCCAAGGGTAGAAACTATGGGGGCCAGTACTGCTCTCTGCAATGCTTTTCATTTTAGAGGTGGGTTTCATGTCTATGTTGCCATGCTATTATTCTTTCATGTAAATTTAGAAGTTAAGTTTCATTAATTAATTACTTATTAATACTCCTAAATACCAGTTCCGGTATAATTGCACTCTGATTTGCACACTACTGTCTAATTTAAATTTTTAAATCTCCTAATTTTTTTAAATTTAATTCTTTTATCTGCCACTATTTATATTTTGTTTGAAACGTGATTATGGTAACTCAAGTAACCTATTAGAACACTAGGATCTGATATGATGTTGATTATTGTTTTATACCTTTCCTAACTGCATTTGCTGCCTGCCTTACACTGTTTTCATATTATTGATGTAAAGCACTTTGAGCTACAAACCTTGTATGAAATGTGCTATACAAATAAAGTTTTATTATATTATTATTACTATGGTTTGACGCTATTATACTTGCATGTAACTTACTTTAGAAGTTAGTTCTATTACTATGTTATGCTATTTTATCAACTTCAACTGAGCTCCATAGATATGTATACAGTAAAATGGATATGAATCATAATACTCATTCTAATACACGACACAGGTCACAAATATAGCCTATACGTTCATTGTATTCTGTCCTGTGCTAATTGATCTACAACTATAACTGTAATCCAGGCAAACATGATTATGATGCAGTCTCAAATAAATAAAATCTAATAAATCTAAACCAGGGATTCT
>OMKL01133911.1:16230-33031 GCA_900302295.1 Parasudis fraserbrunneri
TTTCAAATGATAAATCAAATGTAGGCACTACACTATAGTCAAAGTCAGACAGTGGGTGTGCAACCCCACTTACAAAAATAGCACTACAACACTGTTGTAGTCACTATCCACTATTTAATCATGTTCTAATCTTTTATGCAACAGAATGAGGATAAGAGCTTTCTCCAAAGTGCCATCCCCAGCCCCTTTTTTCCAGCCCCTCTTTCAGGAGTATAAAGGCAATCTGCAGGTATGGTTCATTCATAAGTTCTCATGCCATTTAAAATGTTGTTTGATTTAATAAAGAAAAAATAATAATAAAAATCAAGAGCCCATTTCAGCTATTCTATGGGTCCATGAATGGGTTACATCATCTCAGTACTATTGTATTTTCAGGAATGGGTTTGGTCTCAAGGAAAAGTCACGTCAGTATACAAAGCAGAGGACGTTCTGGCAGATAGTTTAATGATTGTGTCACCACCCATTAGCAGGGACCAGGACCTTCAGGAGACGTCAATAGCAGTTCAGACATTCACTCAAGGTCAAACTCCTTATGTCGGCTTGAATGGGATGGATTGGACCTCCATTCATTTAAACGGACATTGCCAAGGGGACACCCCTTATACTTGGCTTCCCTGCACGGACCTAGATTTCAGTTTTGGAGAGGTAGCCGTTGTTGCCTCTTCTTTGCCGAAAGACTTCTTGGACACTAGCCATGCCGACTCTGGGTGTGGATGTGAAGACTTGACCCAGAGTCCAGGCTGCAGTAGCCCTACCAGTCCTATACATAGTGATCCACTAAGCTTCTGTGATGATTACTGCATTCTTAACAAAACATCAGAGGGCATCACTCCTGTGTTAGTACCTAAAGGAAGTCGCCTTGACACTCCGTCTGAACCCTGGGTTCATCACAAAGCTCCAAAAATCACCTTTCCTCCGCTAGCTCCTCTTTTCCTCCATGATGCACAAACTGACGTTCCTGGTGCTTCGTTGCCTGTTGTCCCAGTAGTGGAGGTGGTGAGAGAAGGTGCTTAAAAACATCTCTTGGTGTCTCTTTTTTTGGAGGAGGATCGATAATGTGTATCCTCTCCAGCATGTAAATGACATGGTTGTTTGACATAGGGTCCAGCGTTGCCCAATTGAATGTGCCTCTCAGATGAGATGTGACTGGATCATCGCTTAAGAGAAAAACAACTTTTAGATGATATCTGTTGATAAAACATTTAAAACTGCAATATTCAGTTACTTCTATATTCAGCTGCTGTTGCCCTTGCCTGTCAATGCCCATACTGGCATTACAACTGGAGCTGGTCCCTGGGTGCTTGTCTGTGGCTGCCCACGGCTCCTAAGCGGTTAGGATGAGTCAGAGGCAGAGGAATCATTTCCATTCAGGGATTAATAAAGTTTCACTTTAACTTCATTTTAACTTGAAATGCAATAACAATTTACATATTTGTATATTAAGTAAAAACTCCTTTTTTAAGGATATGTATGGCATGAGGACATCATTGATGCAGTCCTAGTAGTTATCCCCCACCCTTCTCCTTTCCTCCCTTCCTTCCCTCGTCTCTTTCAATGTACTTCCAATTGGTAGTGAGGGTGGGAAGAAAGGCAACAGGAGTGAAAAGCTTTCTGCAAAATGCACTGCCTGTTGCCAAACAACGTACGTCGAGACAGCCGTCCCTACTATTTATATGTGAACCCTCATATTGTGGTTTGAATTTTCCCATGGGACCAATAAATATATTTAATTGGCCCTCTTTCTGTGTGGCTTATTTAGTATGTACTGTATAAGGATATATTTGCTGCAATAGGTATAGGCTACTATTCTTGATTCTGTGACTTATATGGCTGTAAATCAAAAATTAAATTAAACTCTCTATGAAATATGATTCTGTTTTTTTTCCCCAAGCACCTGTAAAACTTTTCAATAAAGATTATTTTCAGAAATGAAATTACGTGATTGTTCTCAAACAGCTGCATCAGATATAATCCAGTTCAGAATCAGAATCACTTTATTCACCAATGCTGGTATACATCAGAATTTGACTTGGTTATCTGTGCTAGCACATTCAACAATCTAACAGTTCTAACAACTGGGCAACAGGGTATGTGACATAATGAAAAGACAGCACATCGATTGACATTAGACTACACAACAAATGTGACAAATACAACATATAAGCTATGTATAGCAGAAATAAGAAATAAATTAGTCCTTAACACCTCACTTCTCCTCCTCAACCCTTCTCCCAATGCTGTTGAGTTGTGAACAACTTGAAACACTTTGATACACATAATCCACTGTTGAGCCTTCTTCAGGTGTTGTGGGTCTAACTCAACGAGACATCTGTCATGGGAAGTGCCCATGATAACTCCAGTGACCAACAACTATTAACTGTCATTAGTCATTAATAACTGCCCCCACCCACCCACCTACTCTACCCCTCCTCACCTCCAGTCCTTTTACATCTAAGCTGTGTGTGTAGTCACCCTGTGGCACAAGGGAAAATTACATCACCTGTGCATTGGTGAATCTTTTAGTAGTAAAAAATGTGCCAATTTCAATGGTGTTCTAAAGCTTAGCCTGAAAAAAGCCTTATCCACCACACCAAGACATAACTGGCCTCGTCACCTTCAAAGACCATTGCTGAAACAATCGGTAACCTAATTCTTATGATATGACCACATTTCCCATAAATCCTGTTGCTTCCTATTTTGCCTTTAGCCTCTGCCTCACAGCGTGGGAAATGTTTTGATGCCTATAGGTTAAGCTGGGAAGCCTTGCTAATGGTGAACGTGAAGTTATTTTTGTTGATAAAGCAAGTTTTGTTTGGAAAGACTTCCTTTGCCATAATGCTTTGAGCAGAACTCCCAATGAATCTGACCTGAACAACACAATATCAATAGAAAATAGCGGATATTGATGGACTCATAGCGGCAATTGTCCTTCAGTCTCATTGCACATGTTTCTGCAGTAATCCTGCAAAGGTATGGACATTGAATTTACGATGACATACTGATGTCATCCTAGTAGCATCTTTAAGCACAATTTTAAAAAAGATTCTAATTTTTCTCCAAGTGTCTTCTCAAAGAAAATTGTGAATTTTCTGAGAGGAAAAAAAAGAAAGATATTTTCTTATTTCTATTAAAGAGCTGGCTATAAGATTATGGGTTGGTAAGGAGGAAGTGATTGGTACAACTTGGATACATTTTGGTCAACCATGCCATTTTGGTTCCTCACTGAGCCAGGTTCCTCCATGTTGACATGATACTACTAGAAAGATTGCAGCAGGAAGATATTAGCAGTTCTGATCTTGAAGTTGAGGAACGTAAAACAGTCATGGGGGCATATTTAGAGATCTTCATTTATGGCCCATGGGTCAAAGGATCCAAAAAGTGGATAAGCAGGGTGTGGAATATATGTGGTAGATCCTCATATTCAGCAAGGCTTATGAGTAACGAATGGGGTGTCAGCCTTTAAAACGGTATTGGCAATAATTTGGGCTTTATAGTGGGTAGAAGAAGTAAAACCTGAAAAAACTGTCAACAGACTCCCTTTTGCTGTCCTTGAAGGATCCACTTGAAAAGACTTTATATGCAGCAAGACAACACTTGCCCACTGCTCAAGTCATCTCATTAGTAAGTTGTATCAAGATAAAAAGGATCTGTATCAGGTATGGTCGAGGGATAAACCTTTTCCCCAAGTAAGAAAACCTGACCACAGAAGTGCGCATGGTCCACTGTTAAGGTTTTAATAGCTATGTACTTGTCCTGTACTCCTATGTAAAGATAGGCTATTACCTTCTCAATATAAAATAATCTGCCTGCAATTTAAATTAGCTCACGATTTATAAAACAGCTTTGGAGAACTGAGTTTCCTTAGTTGTTCAGCATGAAGAGTCCATAGTCATAAAGTAGGCTACACTGGTGTAACCTGAGAGCGCCCCTGCTAGCTGAGTGGCATTATTGTGTGTGCAGCCCTGTGACATAACGGCGAGAGCCCGGCAAGAGCCCGGCCCCGCCAACACAAGCAGGAAGAAATGTTTTACCAGTACTGTACACTATTACACCATTACATACTATTACACTATCACACTATTCATAGTATTCTCATGAATATGTTGTTTTGCCATACAATATGATGCATCACCACTGCTCATTGGCCACAATTGTAATTTAACGATAATCACCTATTTGATTACAATCACCTGTTGTTTGTGACCAAGACATCTGCGATCAAATACTATGAATTACACACTATTACACTATTACATGCGTAAGCATGGGGGTGTGGTTAACCTAGACCAATGAAAGCACACCTCCCATAAGTCTCTATGACAAATGGTTCATGAGATATGAAACGGGGCAGGGCTTATTTCAATGGACAATGATGGAAATTAATTCATAAATGTTTTTAATGCATAGGTATATCAACGACAATAGGTTCACTATGGCTTTTCCATGCTGTAAACAGGGGCCAGAGAGCTGATTTCCGGAGGCTCTGAGCAGCGAATCTGTGTAGTATCGCCCTCTTGCATTCAAAAGGTGTAACTGTGTACTGACTATTTCAATGGATAATGATGGAAATTAATTCAATAAAATACTTGTCATTGACCGATTTGAAAAATATTCGAAAATTCTTGGCCTGCTGTCAGCCTATGTGCGACGTTGCATCCAAATCGGCCCTGTAAATTGCGAGATTAGCTGAGGGTACACAGACAGACACACACATACACAGGCCGTGTTGGCTTTTACAATGTTTGGCTGTAAACACACTTGGTTTGGTTGCAACACGAGTGAATGAGACGTGAATGAGAAAGTGCGCTTAAGCAAACATAGGGATGCGTCCACCCTCCGGGTGACACATCCAAAAATCTCCTGGTTTGGATTCTCTAATTCCCCGAGACTGACCGTGTAGGATAGGTTAGTGAGAAAGTAGCCCTAATGTGTGCTCCACATTCTGCTCAGACCAGCCATCTCATTTGGCCAAATAGTGAACATTCTAAATCTTCACCTTTAAACACAACACTGCTTAGCTTTCACAATCTTGCTGTAACTAATTGATTTTGTGCATGGATCACTAGATTTATCAACCTATAATATGCATTTCACGTGGGCATTTCCTGGTTGGTAAGAAGATGACAGGGGCCACATGGGCAATAGCGAACATGAAATACTTATCCTAGGACAACTCTGACAACGCAATATTGATGTAACTACAAGATTCGCTGAGATTTCTTTTTTTAATCCATACATATTTCAACTACAATATGAGATTCGTTCGGGCATTGGCATGTTGTGAAGTGTTGCCAGAGAGGTGATTACCAGAGTCTAGGTGAGGCTTTGTGTAGTAGCGTGCACCCTCTTGTGTTTATGTAAACCTCGTTTAACTTCAATATTGGTTTCAATGTACAATGATGGAAATATTCGAGAATTCAGGTCCTTTGCCTACTATCAGCCTATGTGCGAAGTTTAATCCATCTGTAAGAGTTATGGCTGTGCGTTTAGACAGACAGAACCACGGGTGTAAGATGAGGAGTTGCTAATGGGTAGCAGTAGGAACACCTTGATTGTACTGCGTAGATAGGCAGTGCACACAGCTTGTAATCTCTTTGAGAGATACTCTGGTCCACACTCCGGAACAGCAGGTGGCAGCAATGCACCTTTAAGTTGGATGCCAACCACCATTAAAAAAAAAACAACAAGAATTAGAAGAAGGCAGCGTACCTCTTTCTATCAGATACCCTTTTTGGCTTCTATGTAATTCTTCGAGCGCACCCAGGTGCTGACTTCTGTATATTTTGCGTTATTTTCTTTGCGCAAATTGTCAGAAAGCGCCAAGTGGGTGTGAAAAGTTTAAGTAGCCTATATTTCAGCATAATCAATTGGGCACCCAGTCTCGAGACTCGCTGTTGTTTGTGTGCAGCCAAAGAGGGAGTGCAGTTTTGTGAATGCCTGTCATCTGCAAGGTATAGGTTAACAACTAACGACAATGAATTTTCACGCGAATGGAACGAACGTCTCTGATGGAACAATGCAACCACATTTACAAAACGAGGATGATGTAATCGAAAATGCCATTCGAACAGCTATAAACACTATAATGAATGTACTTGGTGCGGCCAACAGAGGGAAAATACTTGAATATGAAAAAATGGTGGAAGACAGGGATACGGAGATCAGAAGACTCGAATACAAGTTAGAAAAAAGTGAAACTAAATTGAAAATGTTGAGAGACTGTGGGCTGTCCAAAAATGAATGTTCTTGCGCCAAGTCCGGCACCTGTAATGTATTTGGTGAGGGCAATGACAATGAAATGACAACTGGACCGGAGTGTGAAATGAAGTTCTCTGGTAAGTGATATTTTCCCTATGATGGGCACAACCAGAATAATAAGCCTAATTTCAACCAAAGCAATACATGGGGCTATTTATGTAGAATTAGAAACCTTTGCGGTTGGCCTATCTACCCTAAATACTTAAGTAGCCTGCGTAAGTTAGAAAATAAGTAGGAATCTACCAAAGAGTTCTATTATAACACTGCTTCTTCAGTCGACTCGGGACAAAACAAGTCCTACAGGGAAAAGTGTACTTTATGTTAAAAATGAAGACAATTGAAATAAAAGATATGCATACAAAGTTTCATCTAAAGAAACCGTGTATACCCACAACATTATTCTCATATTTATTTGAATAATTTCAATTTAATGACTGCTCTGCACCATGTCCTCTGCAGGAAATCATAGTTTAAAACTGTAGTTTAAAGTGATATAAATTCTTAAAATGTAGAAATAAAATGATCAATTAAAAGGTAATATGTATTATATTAAACAAGGCATACCTTGAAGTTTAATCTATATTTTCTATAAAAATCAATGACATCCTCAATGTCAGACTTTTCTGTAATGTGGAAATTACGAGGGGCAGCTGCTTCCCCGAGGATCCCTTTTATACTTCCTGCTCAGGGTGATCGTAACAATACCAAAGAGGTTAAAGTCGAGATTAAATGAAAAATGCCCTTTTAACCCTTTTAGATCACTTCCCTGGTCATATTGCGCACCTATTTAACAATATATGCCCAAACAAAAACAAAAAAATCTATTTCTTTGTATTCTTATATCAAAATCCAATGATGTTTTCTTCTGGTAAAACAAAATATCATGTGTGCTTACATAGGACTGAACCAGCCAATTTCAACCAATAATATCATGACATCCACCCATTCAGTGCACACAGAGCTAAGGTTAATTGGTTAGCTAGCTAGCAACAGCAACCACTTTTCAACAATCAAATCAAATTCCTCCAGATGTTATGTCTGGAAAAAAAATTGTAGCTGAGACTTGTATCTACAGACATATACATTTCAAATTCATCAAGTATTAAAACATTTTTTTTGGAGTAATTTATGCACCTATACCAATACTGGTATTGGATATTGGTCCGATACTAGGCAAAAAAGTGGAATGGTGTCGGAGAATTTCCCCAATAATAAAATCTGATACCAAGAATCATGTGTTACATGCCAGAAATCAATGCAATGTGACTTGATTTGCTACATATATACATTTTAGCTTATATCTCAATCATTTTTGTCCAGTGACCCCAAACTGATGGTCTAAGTCTATACTGTTTAGTAAAAGCAACGGATCGGATCAGTACTGGTATCGACCGATACTGAAAGTTTAGTACTTGGAATCTGTAGTTAAAACGTGGTATTTGTGCATCCCTAGAAAAAAAGTATTTAGGTTTTTCCTTGTTTTCTAGGTGTTGGTGCAAAAAATCCTCTAGAAGTTTCCTTCAAGTTCCCTGACACAGATCCTCCTGCGCTTACCAACCAGCAGATATGTGCAGACGTTGATTCTGCAGGACTTTCTGAGGGAGCTGGAGGCCAGTCCTCCTTAGCTTGCCTCACCCCCGTGCTAAAAGAAGAGCCTGCTGACATTGAGACCGTCATTAAATGGGAGGTGTGTGAGCACAGTTTAGGGGGCCACCAAGAGGTTCGGGATGTCTCTGTGTGCCCACACAAAGAGAATGCTGACAGTAAAAGTAAGTTCTGACCTCTGAGATCTTGCATTTGCAATAATACACACAATTAAGTTTGGAGTCTCTAATTCTATTATCTGTCTATGATTGTTTCATAATATTTACAGGAAGGTTTAAATTAAGTGGCGCACAGAGGGCACTGAGGTACAGAGAGAGAATCCGCGCTGATCCTGAAAGACGGCGTGTCTACAAGGAGAAAGAGCGCCTCAGGTTTGACTTTTGACCATCACCACGGTCTCTTGCCAGTTTGAAGTGTGACTTGCCCACTGTCCTTGCCAGGATTAGGACTGAGGATTACAACACTCAGTTTGGATTCAAAGGGGAGGGACACTCTTTGATGCGGTACTTATAGTGAGGGCATACTTTGTAATTTTGACACCTTGACTTTGGCTCTCATTATTTGTTGATGTCATCCTCCTGTCTTTCCTGTATAATGCAAAAACTAAAGCAAAAATCACAACAACAGAAAAGAAACAAACAAAAATATATACTACCAGTCAAAAGTTTGAGTACACTTGCTGGAAGCTAGGTTTTTTTTCATACCTGACAATGTTTTACGTCCTATAAGTTTATGTAAATACTTGAAAATGAAAACGCATGTTACAATATAAAACAAAACATAAGGAGTATTGAAAGTTGTCGCTAAGGCTTTGTTCAGACTGCAGACAAATCTGATCTGTCTCTCAAATCAGATCTGCATGACAGACTGTCCACACTGTTATTGGCAAGTGATTAGATTGGATTTGTGTGTCCAGACATCACCAACCTATCTGCATGGGTTGCTGTGGTAATGACATAGGTATCAGTAACTACGTACGCGGCTTTCCAACGCGGAAGCATGAGAAATGGCCTTGCCTGTACAGAAGCCTCCCCCAAAGTGCCAGCAGACAATTTATTTCAGCGTCTGTCCACGGACTGTTGTTCTCTGTACTGTCCTCCATGTCCACACCGCTCTGCTGCTCAGCCGCTCTGATGCATTTCCGTCACTCTGGATTTGACGTCGTCAAGTGACACAAAATACACTTCGAAATCCAATTTGAGCGGCCAGAGCATCCCGACTGATACGCTGCTGTTGAAATCCGATTGGAAGCGCATTTCAAATCACCTCCAAATGGGGTTTGGATCAGATTTGAAAAAATGGCGTTTTTTGCTTTCCAGACTTTCTAAAATCAATCTGGATTTGCCAAAAAACGAATTTGGGCTGGCAGTCTGAACATAGCCTGAACATAGCCCTTCTGACTTGACGAAGATCCAAGTAGGAATGAAACATTGTCATTATTAAACTTTTGTGCCTGGGAGTAAGTGTGCAGGCTTTTAACTTTTTTCCTTGATGCTGTTTTCTGATAGCCTTGCACCTTGATGTGCACATAATTACTCTCCTTCAACATTAGAACAGTGCCATTCAACGTGTCAAGTCTCTCAATTTCAAGTGACCCTAAGTATCGTGACAAAATGACTTATGAGGTGTTTCAAATGACTCAGCTGTTCAACATTGCTATAATTATTTCTCTCGTACATCATCTGGTGATTGTGTTGGTTTTCAATATTATGTTCTGTCTTTCTGGCTAACAAAACAGGCCAATGCCCCTCAATACATTTGAATGGGAAATAGGATTTTAGGTGTACAGTGGACTCTCCATCAGAATACTCAAACACAGTATGGGATATGTAGTTGACTTCTGGGTGTTCGTCAAGTCCAGTCTCTGATGCTTCAAAGAAAATATAAATCATCACCCTCCTGTCATTATTAGTGAAAATACAAATGGATGCATTTTAAGTGACTTTTTCATGCCCAATGTCAATGGAGTAATCAGACAGAAAAAAGTAACTCAAATTTCACCTCTCTGCACTTTAACTTATAGTAACAGGAGGGTGATTATTTATATTTTCTTATCTTTATTTCAGTGGACAATGATGGAAATTAATTCAAATAAAATAATCACCAGTGACCGATGAAAAATATTTGCAAATTCGGGTGCTTGGCCGACTTTCAGCCTATGTGTAACGTTTCACCCAAATGCCCTGTAGTTGCTGCGGACAGATAGACTCACACACAACCAAACACATAATCCAGCAAGTGTACTCAAACCTTTGACTGCTAGTGTATGTATATACTGAGCGCACTTCTATCTCATTGCCATTTTTAAACAGACATCACAGATGCGAGTCCATTGGTTCATAGTCGATTTTAATAACCGGATAATGTGGGCCGGTAACCGGTTGGAAAAAGTAGCCACAATTTGCATCCCTAGTTTCAACAGACCCAGACTATAAATCCATATGGTGGTGCCAAAGGAAATGTCATGTGGTCACCAAAATCACTAGATTTCTTCCTCTTGAGGTCATGTGCATAGCAAGTTTTATAGCAATCTGGCCATTCTTTTTCTAGCTATCTTGTCATCAATTAGGCCTGATGGTGACGCTAGAGTAAAGGTCATGGGGTCACCAAAATCAATAGGTTTCTTTCTTGGTGCACAGTAAATTTAATGGCAATCCGGCCATTACTTTTCGAGATACCTCGTTCACTCACTTACAGATAAGGTGCTTTTCCACTATATGGAACCGGCTCAACTCGACTCTACTTGCTTTTGGTACCATGTACTTGTTTTCCACTGCATAGTACCCCCGTCACCCTACTCTGCCTCTGATTGGCTAGTCTTCCAAAAAGGAAAGTAAACATTCTCTTTCTCCACCGAAACAGAGTTTCTGACAACATTTTAGGTGAGAAATAGGATATGCAATTGCTGGATCTTAATTCATATTTGATCTGCAACAGCTCATTTGACAGTTTGATATGAATTGCGCACCAGAGTGCCTGTACGTTTGCCTGGTTAGGATCCTTTCTCCCTTCCTCGGAGACTGCCACTGGGCATGTAGAATAGTGTAGTGAAACGAGTGCTTCCATACCAGCCATCTTAATTAGCCAAATAGTAAACATTGTAAATACCTATAAACACACCTCTTAGCTTACACAATCTTATTATAACTAAGAGATTCACTGAAAAAATAATTGTTTTTGTGTATAGATCACTAGATGTATCAACTTATAATACAAGTTTCATGTGGGCATTTACTGGATGGGCAATAGCAAACATTATATACTTAACCTGCAGACATAAGACTATTTTGACAGCACAATATTGATGTAACTAAGAGATTTGCTGAAAAAAACCTTGTTTTCAGTGCATAGGTGTATCAACTACAATATGAGGCTCACTTGGGCATTTCCATGTTGTAATGGGGGCCTGGGAGGGCTGGGGATTACCAGAGTCTCAGAGCAGCGAATGTCCGAGTACTATCAGCGGTCTGCAGTGTTTTCACGTCACCTTTTGGGTGTCACCTCGGCGCACTTGGAACCTCGACGGAGGTGATAATAAAAAAAGTTACCAGGTACTAGGTACCACTTTTGCTCAATGGAAAACCAAAAAAGGCAAGTCGAGTTGAGCTGGTACCATGATGTGGAAAAGCGCCAATAGACTCCCAGACAAACAAATGGGACCAATTACATAATCTCCGTAGTGGAGGTAAAAATATGCAGCTAACAAACAGTAATAACATATTCACTAATATGTGTGTTATCTGCTGTATGTTCACAATATCTCCTCTCCATTTCAGGAAAATGCAAACACGAATGCGTATATCTGAGTTGCCAAAGGAGACCCAGAGGCTGAAAAGGGCGGCTTGGAGAGCAGCAACAAGACGATGTCGTGCACGCAAAAAAGCCCGTGCCCTGGAAGACCCCACACAACCCTGACATCTGCTCCAGAACACAAACTCTCCCCAAGGCTCCAGACAGCACAGAGGCAGGCCCAGTAGAGGTGGAGGATGGTTGCATAGCTAATGAGGCTGTCAGCTGACTGCCATTTCTGGGCCATAAGCATTGGAGTCTAAATGTTGCTTTAAATTAAGATCTAAGCTGTTAAGATTTAGCTTTTGTTCCATTTCAGTTTTTGATGCTAAAGCATATCATACCAAACTTAACCTATGATGGTTTTGTTGTTGCAAATGTATTTTGTTGGAGCTTTGAGTGCCACAAACCCAATGCCGTTCAGCTCCATTGTATTGGAGTGACGGCAGACATCTCTTCAGCAGATAACTCCAAAATTAAGCAATATCACACCAAAACTATCTGGATGGATATGGCACTCTGGGTACATAAAGTGGTATGAAATACTTGCCATACTTACTTAGCTGACTTACCAAGTCCCGTGGCCGAAGTTCAAGGAAATTGAAAAGGACTGTTGTATTCTGTTGTGGATGGTTAAAACTTTTGTTTGCATGTCGTGGTGTGGCTTCAAACGTTTCTGTTACTGGACCTTGTGTGCTGCCTGTCTGAAGCTGCCTGGCTTGCTCGGAACAAAGCTAGAACTTCGACCACGGGATTTGGTAAGTCAGCTAATGGCTATGTATCGATTACACTAACTGGCAAGTATTTCATACCACTTTATGTCAAAGATTTCAAACTTAAAGGTAATGATCAAGTTTCAAGAAAATTCAATTATAGGCTACTGTATAGCCTAAACGTTTACAAGATTTAGTTAGTTCATTTATGTTCATGAATGGACCCGTCTTAGGGCAGCGACTCACCGCTGTTCTCTTACTCATTCACAATGTCGAGGCTTTACAGAGAAAATTAAATTGTATTATTTTTTGTAACAATCTGTTCATTCTAGCCAGTGATCTGGCCATTTTTCATTACAATAGAGGCTTTCCCTGCCCCCAGACAATAAAATCTGCAATACCCAGAGGGCATCGTTCTATCCCCTATCTGGAATTAGGACTATTTGAAGACGGTATAGATTAAACCGCATACGAACAAATGCAGACTAACTGAAATGAGGATGTAGGCATAATCGAGGACCACCAAATACCGTGCTCATTTAACGCAAGTACGTGGTTGAGCCTACAGTCTGCATTCCACATGAACAAACACCTCCCTCTTTCCTGCTTGTAGTGTTCAAATATGTATCAAATCTCAATGAACACCGGTAATGCTTCAGTGGCGATGCATGGTCAGCAAATAAAGTCTACTGAGCAGTTTTCAGATGTGTGTATTTGGACTCCTGGAACTCCCACCACCCACTTGTACAATGTAAATTTGATAATAGATTGGTTCTTGACCAGGATGTTTTGTTGGCAGATTCATTGTCAAGTTGGTAGATGTTCATTGTTTTGATTTATAAATAAAAATAAAATAAGGATGCACCTTTAAACCTGGATAGGCCAAATAAAAAATAAAAAAAAAGAATTGTCACCTTTCAGATGCATCTGATGCAGAAATTAAAGGATTTTCAAATTTTTTACGTTTTAGTAAGTTTTTAGGGAAATTGTGCAATACAATGTTGGCCCTAGTTGGAGCAAAATTTCTGTATTTGGACATACATTATACATTGTCTGAACAAATATACAGGACAACTAAGGGTTCATTTGCAGGGTTGATTGCTTATTTAGCCCCATATCATGAATAATAGTCACACTCAAGTCTTTTTTTAATTTATTTTTTTATGAATAGTCATTTATTTAAAACTTTACAAAACTGAATTTTGTATTAGTCCCAGTGTTCAGCCGTGTCCATTTGCAATGATAGTCCCAAAGACAGTTCTTGTCCTCTGAAAAGCAAAGATGAACATTTCACTTGCTGCATAGGGTGTTGGCGTATCCTTTATTCCAGTGTCTTCAGCATCCTCTCTTCATCTTCACTGGGAAATGTGCAAAATGTGTGAACCGCCCACCTCTGACATTCTTTTTTAAATATAAACTTAATGACAGATTTGTCCCAAACGGTCGACTCTATTTCAGCATTGGTCTGAAAGGTTCAGCGCTGATTTAAAACAGTACATGGCGTGCTGAGCCAATTTCAACCCATGAAATGCTGATTTTTATAAATCTGTTAAGAAATGTCAATATTAACACCAGCTTTGATGTGTGTCATCACAGTACAATAATCTAATTTAGGTAACAGCTCAAAAAACGTGTGCAGTTACTCTTTAAACTAGCTTTGTCTGAGGTTCACCGTGAACAAGGCCTTCTAATATACATGTCTCTCTGATAAGGCATTGGATTTTGAATTTTGGAGTGGCAGTTTAAAAAAAGGAAGAATCGCTAGGCCAAACTAGCTTAGCATTGCAGATTAGGTCACCAGCGTCAGTGCATTCTCATCGCAGTGGTGCAACATCTAGTCATTTAGTGTTAGCAATTTGGCTTTTAAAAATTGGAACATTAACAAAACATAAAATTATTTGGTAAAACGCAATTTCCCCGTTAAACCCACATGCAGTATCAAGGTCAAAATTACTGGTAAATGGGAAAGGAAAACACCATTAAACATTTTCAAAAAATGTTTGTCAAAATATAAACCTGGGGAGTCACGTGATAGTTTTAAGGCCCCTGGTTCCTTTTTTCCTATGGTCTTTTACACAGAACTATATAAAACTATATAGGTATTTTACCATAGGGATTTCTCAAGGTAGAGGGTTTATATGGTTCCACTTATTCAGAATCAGAATCAGCTTTATTTTCCACAAATGTACATACAAGGAATTTGACTCCGGTTTAATGTCCCACGTGTACTTACACAAAAGAGAGGGAAAAGAGCAACATAAAGAAGCAAATAATATATACATTTACATTTAATACCGTTTATGCTACAGGCATAACAGTTGGTCTAACATTTGACGGGAGCAGAGTTTAGCATAAATAAATGAGTTCTGCGATTTTACATTCGAGAAAAAAACAAGAAAAAAGCCATGGGTATTAGACTTACGCAATTGAATCTTTACTCATTTCCATGGTAACTACTACAGTACCCATAAAGCCTCGCCATTTGAAGACCAGTCAAGAGGACAACATTACGACACCAAACTAGTCATTACTATTGACAAGGATGACGAGGGAGCACAAACCTCGAAGTAGTTGTGCTCTTGTGATTGGTCGAAGATTGGCGAGGCGTTATAGGTACTGTGGTAGTTACCATGGAAACGTGAAGTTAACGATATAAAGCATATTTTCTCAAAGATTAAGTTAAAACATTTACCTTTATTGGTTGTAACAGTTTAAGAATTAGATAATCTATACCTCCGTCGAAGATTATGAACCTACACAATACGGTTTGGCTGTAATACTACAGTTTTGATCTACAATGGGAGAAAATATCAGGTGGAACCTTAGTCACAAGGTCTATGGTCTGGACACATTGACTATGTAAATATGGTCTTTAAAAAAAAAGTGCAACAAATTTTGCAGCTGTGGTGCTTACAGGGTTAAACATCTGTCAAACTATCATTTGAGAAAGTAAACCATAGGGATCATCATTAGAATATCGAGGATCATGCTACAGTAATTGAGCAATCATTCTCACCACTAGACGGCGCCGTGGCCTGTAATGTACCAACCTGCTGCAAGCGACAAGTGACGACAAGGAAATGAGACGCAGGAAGCTAGCAAAGAACTAGTTGTAGCAGTAGAAATATCTGGGTTGTTATGTTGGCGTGTTCGTTGTTAGCCATGTTAAAATACTTATTTATACATTAATTTATGCACCTCTGTTTTGCTTACTCCTCACCAATCTTGTGCGAGTGTTAATCTGTACTTCACCCTGTGTTACGCTGTCCAGCTGCTGGCATCATCGTAGGCTAACCTAGCTAGCAAGGTTTTAAAGATGAGTTTAATTCAGAACAGAATTATGCATCCACATCTGCGTGAAGACGAAGCTCTTGTGGTCGAAAATGCTATTAGAATAGCAATAGATTCGATCATAAATGTGTTATACGGTGTCAACAGTGCCAGAACACAGGAATACCAAAGGATGGTGGCCGACAGGGACAAAGAGATCCAACGACTAGAATGCAGAACGAAAGAAAATGAACGTGAGCTGCAAGTACTACGCCAACAAAGGTGCACCTGTGGACTGGTTGGAAATGAACGTAGACATGTCATACCAGACATATCTAGTGAACCTAACAAAGAGGAGGAAGCCAACTTTGAACCCGCCTGCATCGATAATGAGATGACAATAGGGCAAGAGTGTGAAATGAATATCTCATGTGAGTATTCTTTGAATTTTTTGTTGTTGTCAAGGAACAGAATATAAAGTGAATTAGAGCAAGAATAATTATTCACTGATGAGAAAGTGTCAGTGGCCATGAAAGTGACTGTTGGTTTGTATAGCCTACCTCCCACAAATGCTATTCCGTTACCTTTCCTCATTTGTTTTTTCACTTCATAATAGGTCTTTTTGCAAGAACTCCTTCACTAGTTCCTTCCCTACATCACGAGACTGCTCCTCCTCCAGCTCCCAGCAAGATGGTTTTCGAACAGAGCTGTGCTTCCCAGTCTTCAGAGGCTCCAGGTTTTTCAGAGGAAACAAATCGATCCTCGTCAGTCAACAGCCTAATAGTAAAAGAGGAGCCCTCCGACATTGATACAGTCTTAATCAAATGGGAAATGAGTGAACAGAGCTATGGGGACCACCAGGAGAGCTCAGATACTTCATGTCAAGACAAGGAGTCTCCCAATATGAAAAGTAAGCTACTCTTACTGTAAGTTGTTTGTGCAGCAGTGTTGTTGTTCTCGTAAAAATGCACGCCATTTTTGGTTTTGTGTAGGAAAACTGGAGAATAGAGAGAGACTAAGGAGATTCAGAGAGAAACTCTATGCGGATCCAGACAGACACCGAGCCTACAAGGAGGGGGAGCGACTCAGGTGGGTTATAGTACAGGTTCTCACTGTTATTATGTTAGGGATGCACCCATTGTGACATTCTGGGCCCATACCAATGT
>OMKL01133911.1:34319-50471 GCA_900302295.1 Parasudis fraserbrunneri
GCCAACCCCACACAGTATGGCCACCTCCCCCAGAACACGTTCCCGCCACGGTCACAACCGCAGCCTGTCCCGCTGGCGGACAAGAGGAAGAAGACGCTGATCTCCGAGTTACCCGAGGAGACCCAGACCCTGCAGAGGGAGGCGTGGAGGGCGGCGTCCAAGAGGTATTACGCTCGAAAAATGGCCCGTCTCCAAGTGGACCCCACAGGACTCGGTCACTTCCTCCAGAACACAGACCTGCTTGGGGGGACTGGGGGACACAGCAGAGGAGGACCCCTTGATAATAACAACAGGGGGGGAGTTGGAGGAATATTGTGTAGTAACATAGCTTGAGGTTAAGGAAGTGATGTTTTTTTTGTTTTTTTGTATCATGGGTTTTTGATTGTCTCCTTTTGTTACATCTTAATATGTAGTCAAATATTAAGTCAGTATGAATCTAAACATTGAATGGTCCTCATGAATGTTTTTGTTTGTTTGTTTGTAATGTTCTGTTGGGTTTTTGCTGATTGGTCTAGCGGAGTTAGATCTCAAATCTACTGGTCTGGTCAAAATCCTGAGACATTGGTGCTTGAAGGCATGAAGTAGTCATTTGAAATGCTTTATGGGCATTGCAGTCTTTCCATAGTTCAAGTACCTATGAGATACATAGGATTAACCAGTAGTCTATGTATTCAAAACCTGTCCACATAGTGCACATTACAATAAAAACGTAATAACTTTAGACTGTCATCACTTTTTTTTATTTAGTTATTGTTTATATCATTGTTAAAGCAACTTGCATGCCTTTTCAAAATGCTCTCTACAAATATAGCTTGTTTGTATTCATTATTTTAATTGAAAGCATTGTGAAGTTATTATAGGCCACCACTCATTTGAGATGGGCCCAATCAATCTGCAGGCACCTCTGGTGCCACCTGCAGTCAAATATAGTTATGATCATATGAAGTTACATCCACACTGAACATAAAAGCATACGATACAGGCCGGTACATAGTATTTTGGGGTAATCTGTGAGTGCAGACCCCATTTCCCCTCACAACTGGAGTTAAACCAAATAAGTAAAACATAAAAGTTTGCAATACATTTACAAAACAAATCACATTTAAAACTGGCCCATGCATCTCATATTCATAGGAATCTCACTGCAGTCAAGAGGGCCTATGAAAAGAGGTAATAATTCCATCAGCTATGTAGACAGCATGTGATCAAATAATTTTGCCATGACACTTAAGTTGTGTGATGTTTGTACCTTAGGCACTGTAGATTAACTTGACCTTGCTGAAAAGAGGGTTTGTTGTTTCTAGACTTTTTTTAAGTGATTCACAAATAAATACAGATGAAACAAATATTAATCTGTCTTTACATTTTATTTAAGCGCAATTCACATTAAACATTGTGAACCCATCTCCAAATAGTATAGTCAAACTAAAAGGACTAAACAGTGTTATCATTTCTACCCATTTCCAAGTGACCACATCATCAAATATAAACCACATCAAAAATCATATGTGTGGTTGTTCATCAAATAAACAATCATTCCCAAATCCATACTAGATACAAATGTAAATGGGTAAATTCAGTCTACATACTAACTAACTGACTCCCCCACCTCTAAATCTTTTGCATCAAGCCCCAGACTCCCACTTTACATAAACAGAGAGCATTGGAACAAGGTACCCTGTGCCTCCTTGATATATTTTGGTTGATGTCTTTTTGCTGCTGGCTGCATTATTCTCTCCTGATCTCTTTGTTGTATGTTGTCACAGTCTGCAGCCTAACGGTAAACAACCCCCTACTGCCCCCAGCAACATAGGGTGATGTGTTCAGTATAGGCTACCACTAATTTGAGATGGTCCCAATCAATCTGCAAGCACCTCTGGTGCCACCTATAGTCAAATATAGTCATCATATTAAGTTACAGCCACACTGAACATAAAGGCATATGATATCAAGTCAAGTTTATTTGTCACATACTCCATCATACAAGTACAATGTGCCGTGAATTTTAATTTTTTTGCTGGCTCCTAAGTGTGCTTGATAAGTAGAATATAGGCAGATAATTCGTATTATTGGGTTATCGGTGAGTACCGACCACATTTATTAGTACCCCATTTCCCCTCACAACTAGAGTTAAACCAAATAACTCAGTAAAAGGTTGTAATCCCATCACATTTAAAACTGTCCCATGCATCTCATATTCATAGGAATCTCACTGCAGTAAAGTATGAAGAGTTTACAATTCTGTCAGTTATGTAGGCAGCATGTGATCAAATAATTTTGCCATGACACTCAAGTTGTGTGATGTTGGGGCACTGTAGCCTACATGAACTCGATGACCTTGCTGAAAAGAGGGTTTGTTGTTTCCAGACTTTTTTTTAAGTGATGCACAAATAAATACAGATTAAACAGATATTGTTCTGTCTTTGCATTTTATTTAAGCACAATTCACATTAAACATTGTGAAACCATCTCCAAATATAGCCAAACAAAAAGGACTAAACAGTGCTATCATTTCTACCCGTTTCCAAGTGACCACATCATCAAATATAAACCACATCAAATGATGTGCATTGTTTATGAAATAGGCAATTATTCCCAAATCCGTATAAATAAAAATTGTAATGAGTAAATTAACAAACAGCCTATACCTACTAACTAACAGACGCATCCGCCCCCCACCTCTAAATGTTTTATTTACATAGCCTATAACCTAGCACTAGACTCCCATTTTACAATATAGAGCATTGTAACAAGGTAGGCTACCCGTGTCTCCTTGATATATTTCGGTTGATTTGTATGCCTTTTTTGCTGCTTGATTGCACTATACTCCTAATCTCTTTGTTGTACGTTGTCACAGTCTGTAGCTCAACTGTAAACAAACCCCTACTGCCCCCAGCAACATAGGACGTTTTGCAACAGAGGATCATGAGTTCATCTGGAGACCAGCCTAAAAAGATAGGCCTATTGCGCATTTTGACCGCAGACGCACAATAATCGCGCTCTCATAAGGTGAGGCTGTTGGTGTGGTGGTTACTCTCAAAGCAAGACAAGTATCTGGGACTATAGTGCTTTGACAGTTTTTCGGCTTGAAATGTGATATCTTTGACAGCTGCAGCGGCTAATGAACAAAAGGGACAGGCGCGCGCCAGACAGGGGCAGCAGCTGACATCTCCAGCGAGTCGCGTGCACTCTGCCTTTGGGAAACAGCACTGTAGCCGGCTGCTGGCGCACCACACACACCTAACGTTACATTCTGGGAATATATAGAGATATAAGATTTGCTGTCGACATTTGTTTCAGGGTAGGTATGCCTGACTATATATTTTTGGATGGACTCTTATTTATTCAATTCTTTTTCCCGTTTCCACAAAAAATACCATGGATTTGGGCGTTTAAATTGCAGTCTCCTGAGGGAGGGTTGTCGTTGAGGGGTCTTACCCCCGGGAGACTCAGGTTTGGACACGCAGGAGAGCAAACGCCCATCTATTTTTCACATTTTTTGCCCTGGAAACAAAAGCGACTAACCCTAACCCTACCTCAAGCTTTTAGAGGAACAGGGTTGCTGTTCCGCATCAGTCTGTGTATTGCTAAGATAATTTGCTTAGGCCATTATATGTGGGTAAACACTGCCGAGCCCGAACACAGGCTATTTCCAATTGTGAAGTTAACGGATTACTACATTTCTTTAATGTTTTTTGCACTTATATATTTTGATTACGGGCTCAATTTAAGTTAAAATATGAGAATAAAAGAGACGGAATTGCAGGCTTGCTTCAGACCGCTTTGGCGCAGCACTGTAGCCTATTGGATTAATGTGCTGTTATAGCATAAATTGTTGCCGGCTTGCTATGAGATAATTTTGTTTCTGAACTGTATCAGAGTGCTGTCAACATCATTACATCCACTTTAAAACAAATAATACGCTTATTTCAGTTAAATAAATTACTTAACCCCATGCACTATAGTTTGTGCCATTTGGTTACCTTCCTTGTTGCATTTGGGTAACATGGGGACATAATATTTGACATTTACCTTGTGCAGCTTTCAAATAGAGTATACAAATGGTAACGTATGAAGAGAAATACCACTATATTTACCTGTTTTAGACTGAAGAATCTTCTCTAATGTCTCTTTGAGCTCTTGGAAAGCTCCAAGTCCCTTTGGATACACCTGTGCACTTTTGGAGAGGTGCATTTGGAAATGCTGCTCTCCTCTTGCCTGCTTGGATTCTATTCAAATGAAAATAGTTTCCCTCCAGTTTCTTTGGTTTATTCCATGTTTAAAAGGGTCTCTTTGAGCCATAGATGCCTTCAATGGATTATTTTAGCCACCCAAAGATGCTCCAGGGCTTGGCAAATGCACAATACCCAGTGGAAATTCTCTCAATGTTCAGCTGCACACTGACTGACAATTGCTCCTCAGTATAGACTGTATGACTACTGGATGGACCGAAATAAGTTAAAAGCCTAGGGGGAGGACAGAGTCTATTTGAGGAGGGGGCATTACTGTGTAAGGCCATTGACATAGCATTTGAACAGGGCATGTTGGAGCTTGTGTGACTGTGTGCTGATTTTGGCCCTTTTGGGGCATCTGGGGGCCTCTGAGTTGTGTGTAAATGGTTGGTTCCAATATGAACACCCCTACATGTTCAACATACATGGAAGTGTCCTTTTTTTTGCAGGGATTGCTGGGAAGAAGAAGGAGGCTATCGAGATTGAGGCTTTAGGGAGGGAGGTATTGGGAGAGGCACTCTAAAAAGGTAAGAAATCCTATGTTCTGCAGTGGCCAAGGGTGACCAAAGTTTGACAAGAAGTAGATGGAGACTATATACTCCAGATTTATGTAGAGAAAGTGAGGTTTTCAGGTGTTGGTTGGTGTCAGTATTGGGTGATAGAGAAGGGAGGAACAGGACATTATGCTATGCACTAAGAAGGAAACATGGAGGGACGGCTAGGGGGAGCCATAGCTGACAAGGGAAGGCAGCCTGCTGGCTCTGGGCTGTTGGGAGAGGGGGTGTTGGCTTGATTAAGTACTCACAAACACTGTAGAACTCCGGAAAAGACAGCATTGTTGTAGTTGAGCCTTGATTAGTTAGTTATTGTTTGAACTATATTTGTCTCTGGCTTGTGCCCCAAAGGGAAGAGTCCAAACTGGCAAACAAGCTATGAACTGTGAAGAAAAAGAGGAAACTGTCATGGTACAATAACGGGTGCCTAAAAAACTGTTCAAATGAGCCATGAACATGTAAATTATGTTCTTTGGAAAGATTTTAACATATGATTCTGTGTGGAATTTGATTAGCATAGCACTGCTATGAGCATAAAGATAGGACAATCAAGATGGCTGCTCCACTGCAGTGAGAGCAGCTACCCACTTCCTCATTGACCTACCCTGAGCTGTTTTGTTTACAGGCTTGACTCAGTCAAATGTTTTCCCATGTTTAACTAGCTTTAGCTTAGCTCAAAGCTATCATGTGTATGCTTAATGGTAGTGTAAGATGAATTAAGATACAGGCCTTAACTGTACTTAACTGACTCAGGTTTGGGAGTGCTGTAGTATCTAGTTGCTTTAAAGGACCTACTGTCACACCACAATGATTGTTTAACCCAAAAACAAGACGTTAGAGCAAGGGCCCAAACAGGCCTCATCTGCTGAATGCTCAATAATGAGCATTGTTGGGTTAACTGACACATATCGGCATGCCCTCTTGACATTTGCTCTTAAAAGAGTTTAAAATGGGATAAATTGGATGGAGCACTAGTTAGGAGCTGTTCTTGCTGGTGAAGGCCAGTTTAAAAATCATTCCATCTGCTGAAATGGTTCATTTTCAGTAGCGGCATACAGCAGTGCTTACAGAGGCTGCTGGAATGGGCAAAATTATCAAATCGGTGGTAGATTTTACTCAAACTATCTCTATGTGCTTTCAAAATTTGATGATTTTGTAGGTACAGAGTTGCAGAGCGGTATTTCATTCTAAAATGTGTGATTAACCCTTTCATTACCTGCATTTAAACATCCGGATCACTGTGTTGTAATGTGGGACAGAGTTTTATCTCACGTGCAAGATCATCTGTGAAGAAAGAAACACAAAAAGAGGAATATGTCACATTATAGCCTAAAATTAAATTTTAATTTAGTAGTAAATACCTGTTAATTAAAATGTATCAATTAATTAGTAGATGTCATAATTTGGCGGTTGTCATTAACAAAAAAGGCACAAGAGGGGGACATTTATACTCAGAATACACAGATTTTAGAATAGAGTGAAAGAGAAACAACAAAACCTTCTCAACCTTCTCCTAAATGTCCTTAAATAAACATCTCTTAGGTACTTTGTCTGTCCTTGCACTATGTATCAAGTCCAGTTTTTTTCACCAGTAAAATATTTGATCATATTACTGTCGATTTCACGCATTTAAGCTCACCAACTGATATTAACCTGAAGGTAAAGGGTTAAATCCTTGCTCCAGAGCGTCACGGCCTCACAGTCCATGACACCAGTGCTGAAATCTTAACAGGAGGGCTTGTAAATAAGATATCGGTAATTACCGCCCCCTCTGGTGGACACAGGTATTAAAAGACCATCAGCCAACAGCCCAATCTCGGTATGAGAGAGATTAGACGGACCGGGTTGTTTCTCGTGCTCTACAATGTTGTGTTTCCACTGTTGGGAAACACTGGTACAGCTTACGTAGCTTGTGTGGGTCACCCACTGTCTGACCTTGTAGTGTAGGCCCACATGTGTCTTAACCATGTTGAAATCTCAAGTGTGGCAGGTGTGTGTTGTGATTGTGGTGGCAGACAGCATGCCATTCCACCATGTAGAGTCAGGGAGCTGCGGGAGACCAGGGGATAGATAATAAGCAGTCTCTCATTCTCTGCATTGCCAGTGGTCTTTGTTGTCAGCTAAATGCAGCTCTGTAGCCACCACTGAAGCTGACACAACTGTCCTGCATTAAGTCTTTTAACAGCTGAGTCTGGAATGACCTGTTTTTGTAATATACATGAGCATAATGTAGCTTATGAACAAAGTTTGACCGCTTACTCTCACTACTTACTCGGCCATTAGTCCAGTCATACAGTTTTAAACATCTTAATCCATGCTCTGATCCGGCTTGAAATCACTTTCTCGGTTGGAATTTATTTCATGTTGCCTAGTATCGCCTGCACGTTAACAATTAAGTCTTGACTTAACAGTTAGGTCAACCCTATTGCCCAAGATTCGTATCCTACTGAATTACTGTGAAAAGACCCTGCTGTTGCCATTGCTTTTCTATGTCCCACCCAGTGGTTGCCGCTAGTGTCTGCTATGCGTGTGCTTCTAGATGCCACTCATGCAACATGCCTTTCCCATTTAGCCCGCCAGAGCTCCGCTCGCTCTCTGCTGCTGCTGCTCGGGAGCTATCAGTTCCCTCCATAGAAACACATTGAAAAGAGCCTGGTGCTGAAGTGCCCAAGTGCTGAATGGAGGACTGCTATGCGAAAGGAGATAGCTGTTAACTCCTTCATTGCTGAAAACTGCTGCCAGACAGCGACAACAGGCTTCCCGGTCACTTCCTGGTTCAGAGAGGCATTCATATGTGATCCATATTCAATCCTGTGCATTTTCTGAGCATGTATTTTCAAGCAATTGCATCATTTGGTGTTATTAAAAGCCAAATGAATACACTTTTGGCTTAATGTGAAATGATAATGCATTTAACTGCAGTGGCATTTAACTACACTACTGGATACTATTTTATCACCAACTCCCTTTACTCTCTTTCAGGTGCTATCTTGATCAGGACAAGAACTTGTGAAAACTCAGGACAAGGCTCTTCTGTGGGCTCTAAGAGAATAATTTGAATGTAAGATACTACAACTCGCCTACATCACCTTTCAGCAGTGTGGCTACAGGCTGTTCTCATGACCATGATGTTGGATCTGTCACTTTTGGCTATTCCTGAGGCTAATGATTTTCTTTTGTTAATCGCACCTAAAATTGCTCAACACACCCACAGTACTATCCTCACTAATAAGGACATGGCACAATCTATTTAGTGATGTTGAACTACTGTAGACCTAAAATGAAAAATGGCAATTCAATAAAGTTTTCACTGAAAACCTTTACACATACTCGTGGCATGAATGGAATGAGGATAGTGCATGCTGTGCATCGTGATATTCAGGTTCTGGGTGTGTTTAGTCAAGAAAAACCTGAGTGCGTTCTAATGAACTGATTTGACAAGCATGCAGAAGATGTTGTGTGTCAGGATTAATTGTGAAAATACAAATCGGTTTCCTTTTATACTATGATGTGATGTAAAGTATGTATCATCCAGGTCCACAAAGACTTACTGAACAAATACACATGGTTACTGTTTCGGGAGCAACCATGAGCAACTGTTCAACAGCCGCCATGCAGCTGACACCATGCAGCTGACACCACTTGACAGCTGCTTAGAAACCAGTACAAAGACGTAGAGCAAAACCAAAGCAGTGAGCACACAGGTCTGCAGCATGTGTCAGTGGTAGTGTCGACTTAATATGAGGTAGGCATTAGTAGAAAAGGATTTTGTTTTTCAGTAGATTTGAAGACAATAGAAGGGAGTGTCTCAGCCAGTCAAACATGGATCAAAGAGTCACATGTGCTGCTAAACCAGTCAGAAGTAGAATAATTGAGGATGCACGAGTCTGGGTGCCACCCATGCCCTGCCCATAAAAACCATGGCTCAGGGGTTTGCCGAGGCATCAGAATGACATGAAGTTTGCTGGTTAGAGAGTTAGCTGCATCACAGCAAAGGAGACAACTGCTGACTACTTTCCACATACTGTACAGGTAAGACAATTAATTATTAATGTAAATAGTTTACCCATAGACCCTTGTATGAGCTAAAATAATGTTTCACCCCTACATTTTATTTTACAATTATGGTTGTTTGATACATTTTTCATTCATTAAGAACCTCTGTTTTTATGTGTTGCACCTGTAGTGTTTAAAAAATAAAGCACTTTTTAATAATCAAAGCAGTTTGCTGTACAAATGTTGTACTGTCTCTTGAGAAGCTAATCAAAATATGTGACAACACATTCTCCTCAGGTGACATAAATGCTTTATGAATGTTATTAATGAATTATTAATCTAATGGATAATACATCTGATTTTAATGCTCACACTTCTCATGTACGTGATAGTTATAGAACCTTGTTTATGATGATAAAAGAAACCTTTTTTCTCTCATTTATCTTAGGACTACTTTGAGGTTGAGTTGCAACATCAACCATGGTCGACAGGGAGCGGCTAAAAAAGACACTGGTCATTCTGCTTAGTGGAATGGAGAAAGTTTCCTCTTTTGCTGCCACCATGAATCCTCTCTTCAACCTTGTCACCTCCATGGTGAAGCTGGCGCAGAAGGGCCTGGCGACCACAGACACGCAGAAGTTTGACCGAGACTTCAGTGCCATTCACACCAAGCTGAACACCATCTCTCAGACCAATCGGCAGACTTTAAGGCAGGTCCTCCTGGATGAAGTCACAGAGACCTACGCAAAGTATGAGGAATACATCAAGCACCAGTACGCTGCTCTCAATGCTATGCTGGAGCGGGTCAGGAGCGACCCTGGGGGCTCAAACCTCTACATGGAGGAGTTTGAGGAGGTCTACGAGAGGGATAAGAGCGAACTTAGTCTTGAGGTCTTGTACCGGGGCATAATCAAGGATACGGCGTTTGGAAGACCGCTGCTCGAAGTGTATTTCAATCACTGCAGTGGAAGCCGAAGAGTCATGGAAGCGAGATGTGCCCACCTTGTTCATCTCTTCCGTATCGGTCTGATGTCACTGATGGCATACACGTCTGTCACAGAGGATGATGAACATCAGGTCAGGGTCAAGTGGGCTCCTAGGGTGGCAGGGATACAGGCTAAGATGGAGGACATTCTGCGACAGTGTGAGGGAAACTGATACTTCAGTAATCGTAAATATTGTTACCTTCCTTACTTAAAACTGTTTGAATGATTGAATTGAATGAATTTTGAAAGGTTCACAAAACGGTTGTTTAAAGATGAATTTGAGGAGTTATTCCTATTTGAAATGCAGCACTTATGATCTGTAAATTTGTATTGGTATTTTGACCTGAAACCTGACCTCAGCTGTTGTGTATTCTTCTTTTTTTTTTTTTGAAAATTGCTTTTCATCTGCTCTTAATAAATCCTTCTTTTTTTTTTTTTACTTTGTCAAGTCATTTATTTCTCCTAACCAAAATATATACATGAAAAATACCTTCTCTAACCAATTCTAAGGTCAGTCCCAATAATAAAAAAAAGGTGTATCAGCTGAGTGGACATTTTCATGAGTAATGTTACACTTTATCTGAAAACGAGACATTTACACTTGCTGTCGGTTTCTCCATGATTCATTTAATCATGTCTTTTAAAGGGACAATGCACCAACCTAAATCCTATCATTCTTTTGTGTGCAGAGGACATGATAATCGGATATAAATCTTACCAATGTGTTCTGTGCATGTTGCTACGTTTTTTGTTCTATTATCACATGTCCTCCTCACAATAGAATGATAGGATTCAGGTTAAAAATCAGTGAAATGCCCCTTTAAAATTATTGTTACTAATGAAAGTTGTTACAGTGTAGGGCAGGCCAGGATTCAAGCTAAACTAGAATTACGCTTTGAGTGGGTGTGGTGTCAGGAGTACATCTTTCAAAAGTAGCTGTGCCAGTAATGGCCCATTGCAATTGAAGTGACTACAGTGTCACTAATGTCATCAGGTCATTAAACTGTTCAATATATGCATTTATCAACAAATAATCTCTATACCTATATTTCTCTTTCTCACAGACGTCCATATTAG
This sequence comes from Parasudis fraserbrunneri, assembly GCA_900302295.1. Lineage (NCBI taxonomy): Eukaryota > Metazoa > Chordata > Actinopteri > Aulopiformes > Chlorophthalmidae > Parasudis > Parasudis fraserbrunneri. Next base: position 45,165 of record OMKL01133911.1, read on the forward strand.
CAGCTCCACGTAGTGACCTCTGCATCTTTGCCCCCTGGTAGCCGCCATGGCAGAGGAGATAATTGAAGACCGGGAGAAGCTGAAGCAGGGCCTGGTAAAGGTACTGCAGTGTGTGGCCACCATCTCCTCAGCAGCAGCCGTGGTCAACCCCATCTTTGGGGTGGCCGGCTCCCTCATCCGGGTGGTGCTGCACCACGTGGACGACGAGGACATCCGCACGCTGAAGCGCGAGTTTGGCTCCGTGAACCGGGCCCTGGATGAGCTGTCGCAGCAGAACCGCAGCGCCCTGCTCCAGATTAAGAAGGAAACGATAGACGGCCAGTACAGCCGCATCGAGGAGAACCTGCGCAACCAGTTCCGAAAGTTCATGGAGATGGTGGAGGCGCGGCCCGAGCAGCGAGAGCGCAAGAAGGACGACTTTGAGGAGAGCTACGCCAATGACCTGGGCGACCAGAACCTGCACACGCTGTACGAGGGCGTGGTGGGCAAACCCAAGCTCTTCAGCAGGCCTATCCTGGAGGTCTACCTGAGGCACTCGCAGGGCGACCGCCGCACCATGGAGCGGCTCTGTACTCGCCTCACCTATCTCTTCTGCATCGGCCTCATCGCCCTCATGGGCTACGCCGCCATCATCGGAGACGATGAGGAGGGCCTGACCGAGGAGTGGGCAGAGAAGATGGAGTGCGTGCAGGAGAAGATGCAGGAGGCTCTTTGCAGGTGCAAGTGAAGAAGAGGAAGCGTAGTTCTCGCTCTGCTACTTATGCTTCCTCTTTAGGACTCTATCCACATTCCCTCTATCACCCCCCAGTTCCTTTCCTTTCCTCTCAAATGTTCTCTCTCAGTGAGCACTGTGTATCCATCTTCACTCACCACAAGAAAAGTACAGTATGGCCATTTTACTCAGTAACAGGAGAGCCCTTCGAGTATAATAATAAATGCATATTGCAGCTGTCTTTTAGGCCAAGCCTATACAGAGCCTGCTTTGTAGAAGATGCTGCAACACTAATACAGATAATAGTCAAGACTAGAAATAATAACAATTTGTCCCATCACATTGAATTAAAAGAAGATTTGGCTGTAGATTTGTGAAGGAGTTGCATACACAGTGGTCCTTGAAGACCCAACTTTGGACTGACAGTTGAATGGGGCATACTGTACGTTAGGGCCAGACAGATGTATCAGGATACCAATATAATTGGCCAATATCAGTCTGCATTTCCCATTAGCATAATATCAGCATTGGCTCATATCCACAGATATTATCAGTGCTTGTAGATTTGACATACATTAATATAAACTACCAACTGGGACATTCACTGATAGAGTAAGAAATTGAATGCCTCAGTTTGAGTGTGACAGCTGAACTTGTGACAGCGAGCCATGTATGGAAATGACATGCCATCACAAAAGGTCTACATCAGCGGACAGATCAGTCAAATTTGGTTCTAAAATATCTGTCCGATCCAGAAGTCCTTTATCAGTCTGGCCCTAGCACACATGTACCTGTCCTCCCAAGTGGAAAGCACGAGTTTGCAATTGATATAATTCATTATATTTTGCACTTTTGAAAACATTTGCCAGTTTTGTTGCCAATTTAGGAGCATACATATATTACATCATAAGAAAACCAAAACATTGGAACTGATAATTGTCCTGTGAGTGGTATTACCATAGAAAGAACAGGCTTTATGAAAGGTCTCAGACTCAGGCTGTTATGGTCCATAAGGCCACTAGAGGGCATCAGTTGCAGCAAATCAACTTCTACATAACATACATCATTATACCTACAGTAGAGTAGGCATGGTGATTTAGGAATTGCTATCTGAAATGGGAAACAGTTTTTGCTGGCCATTTGAGGAGGTCCATATAGGAGTGTATTAATTCAGTGGTTCTCAACATGGGGTCCTTGAGGGGTTCCAGGGGTTCCAGTTCCAGGGGGTCCCCAGAAAAATGGGACTAGTTTATTTATTTGACAATTTAATTCTGTAGAAGTTAGTGCAAGAGAATAAATAAGAGGGACTATTCTGATCATAGGTTTCACCCTCTCTTCTGTTATCTCCTACAGTATAGACGGATATGTAATTCTGGCCTTAATCATATCTAATAACACAAATCTTCTCAGATGGGGGTCCCTGAGACAAAATCTTTTCAAATGAGTCCGTAACCTAATGTGTTTCAATTTTGGGGGTCCATGGCACAAAAAAAGTTGAAAACCACTGTATTAATTGTACGATTACAATTGATCGATTTTTCTCATTTACAAAACATGTGACCAAATAGGAACTAAAGGCAAACATCCCAAAGTTTTCAGAACAATGATTGTAACTATATCAAGAATCTCACCTCACGCACTACATATAAATGTTCTAACACTAAAAGTTCATCTCATTTTAACACTATTATTTTAGACGGCACGTACTGAGGTCTGTTTCACCTTGTTTTGTTCCACACTACGTCTGTGAAAGGATAATCACAACACTAATGATTCAAATCACGTCTGATTTCATGTAACACTACATTGTCCAAACTAGCCACTTCACCACACAGTATACACATAAGAAAAGCTAGATGTGGAATATTTGCAGTACATGAGGTCATAGTATACATTTGCTATAAGAGTGTTTCCATTTTCCATTAACAGTACAATAATTGCTGATAGGAAAATCTTAAGACAAGAGTTTTTTGTCCTGAACTAGGCTTAATATAAATGATCTGTGATGGGGAAACTATAGGAAATGACTGTTGTCTGGAGAATCTTGGCACTCTTGTTTTATGGAATTCTGTCCATCACAACTTGATATTCTATTTCAGCAGTGGTGGTCTAGTAGTAGTCTGAAAAAAGAAAAAAACGTTTTCATAATCACAAATTGATTGGTTTGGTACTTTATAATTTGGGACATTTGGGGTTGATTAAACCTTAACATTTTTGTTATTGTTTATTTGAATGTGACACCTCAGTCTATATTAGCATTGTTATTGTTATATTAGTCATATCATTAGTTATTATAGTTTATGTTCTTCCCAAGCACTTTCTCATTACACCAACAGTGCCTAAACATTTACCGTGAGTTTTATGTATCTGAGTTTTATATTTCTTGCTTATTTAACCATAAAGAACAGAGGACTGTCTTTTGTTAGGGTCTATACCGTTAATGTTCAGATTCAAACTGGTTGTGGCTATACACAGTACTTACACATCCATTACTGCCCTCATGTTTATACATTACCCTATATTATAATGGTTATAGGTTCTGTGGTATTGCTCCTTATGTATCTCATATTGTTACAACTGTCATGTATACCGATTTATATGCTGTTGAAATGAAAATATGTAATGAACCTCTAAGGCTTTCTGAGATGTTATGTTTGTGAATATATTGCCTATTTTTTGTTATGAATCTGTTGCCTGCTTGTATACTGTGCAGCACTATAAATAAACACTTGAGTTAAATTGAGCAGTTTGCTGTAATTTCATTACAGTTGTGAAGTCTTAATATTATGCCGAACACGTCAGTCAGACAGATGTATGGAAACAGTATAGCCCTTTTCAATTCAGGACAATTTCTTGGCTTTGGTTATGTATCTTCTTCCTATAGCTTAACCCATTAATGGCTGCAGGGGCATATTAAGTTGGGAACACTAGCTGGGATGAACACGAATCTGTTGCCATTTTTCAAATCAGTCAAAGTATGTGGCCACAGCTCATGTTTTTCTTAACATCCTTAGTCGTTCATAAGAAGGGGTTTCAGTTTCATTTAGTTTTTCTCCATAAAAACACCTGTAGAAAATTAATTTCAGATCTTTTTTCATTATTGATACATACATAGTGTGCACTCTTACCAAATAGATTTCAAAAAGCCAAATGATAATCTATTGCTTTTTCTTCATACAGTACTGACAATTACATATATATGAGACATTTATATGGTATTCCTAGGGATTGTTTTTATATGAATAACATGTATTTGATTTAAATCTTCTATCTCTCTCCCTCTCCCTTTCTCTTTCTATGCGCACTACTATCACTACTAGTTATGAAGCATACCGGTATTATGTTTTTAGGGAGAAATAATGAGAAATGTGGCTTCACATCCATGATTTATGGTTAGAGATGACATGACAAGTTGTCTAGACCTCCATCCATCTCCTCATCTTCACTGCCCTCTGCGCTGCCACCACTCTCACCATCTAGGTAGAGGTGGAGAATCAACTCCTCACTCCAATAGTCTAAAGCAGGGGTAGGGAACCTATGGCTGCGGAGCCATTTATGGGTCTTTCCCAGATATATGGCTTACCAACTTTCACTAGTTCACAAAAAAAAAGAAACTTTGTCAAATCAGGCTACATAGCATAGCTTTTCATTTTTAAAAACAGTTGTCTATCCTCTCTGGCTTTAAGTGAGGGGAGAAAGCTGGATTTTATTATGACCCGCATCATTTTCATCAACTGGCTCATTTTCAAGCAGACGCTAGTTATCACGTTAGATAGCAACATATGTGCAACTTTGGCACTAGTGGACTGAATGGGTGAATGTTGTTTATGTTGCCTACTGTTGCCTTGCAAACTGAGTTCCTGCAGGACAATAAAGGGATAGTATTGTACTGTAACTTCTACTTCCAGTGTGCTTTTCAGTAGTCGTTAATACATAAATACATTAATACATAAAATGCAAATATACAGTGCAAACTTTGCTGTGGCTCATAAAAAAATGTGTAACTGATAAAAAGGGAAGGTGAAAAGTTTCCTGACCCGTAGTCTAAAAAGTAATTATAAGAGTAAGAGTCGTGGTAGTGGAGAGTCAACTCCTCTCCTACAGTCTAAAGAGTCACTATCTAGAGGTAGTAGTGGAGAGTCGACTCCTCTCCTACAGTCTAAAGAGTCACTATCTAGAGGTAGTGGTGGAGAGTCAACTCCTCTACAGTCTAAAGAGTCACTATCTAGATGTACTATAGTGGTGGAGAGTCAACTCCTCTACTACAGTCTAAAGAGTCACTATCTAGAGGTAGTGGTGGAGAGTCGACTCCTCTACAGTCTAAAGAGTCACTATCTAGAGGTAGTGGTGGAGAGTCAACTCCTCTACTACAGTCTAAAGAGTCACTATCTAGAGGTAGTAGTGGAGAGTCGACTCCTCTCCTACAGTCTAAAGAGTCACTATCTAGAGGTAGTGGTGGTGAATCAACTCCTCTACAGTGTAAAGAGTTACTATCTAAAGGTATCTAAATAGACATGTTTCTGTGTGCCTTTAATTACTCGCAAACTTGCAAAGAAAGAGCCAAGGAAAATAACAGCGTGTATGTGTGTGTGTGT
>OMKL01133927.1:0-10232 GCA_900302295.1 Parasudis fraserbrunneri
AAACGAATGCGCACATTTATAAAAATCCATCAGTCAAGTATCCTCTGAAATGTGTTCTGTCATTTGGTATAGCCATTCCCTCATCAGAGGTCAGACAAGGCAGATATGTTGGGTTTCAGTGTGCTTCTCCATGCATCTCTCTCTCTCTCACACACACACACACACACACAATCAAACAAAGAAACAAGTGCGTACAGCTCACCTGCCCACTCTCCCATGGAGGTGAAGAAAGACTTGGGCAGAGGGAACCAGGCTTTAGGATGAAGCATCCTTAGAAAGAGCAACACCTTCACTCCATAGTAGATGACCACCGCAGAGCCCAGGCAGATGAACAACAGCTCCATGGAGTCCATGACGGTTGGTTCTGGGCTGCCAGGAGTCTCTGTGTCCCTCCCTTCCCGACTCACAGCAGCACAATCCCTGCCCTAAACCTCTGGGTCTGATCTGAGCACCCGTTTTTAGTCTAGTGAGTTTTGAGAATGACTGAAAAAGGGAATAGCTTATCCTTAGCCACTCCCCCGTCACTCACAGAAAACAGACACACACACACACACACACACACTTTATCACTGTCACTTATCATGTAATGTAAATACCATACTGTCCATACTGTTTATACTGTCCACACTTACTGTAGTTTTATATAGCTGTTTTATTTATAGTTTAATGTTACCGTACATCTTTTCATTGTATTGTATTTAGTGTATTTTTTTTATCCGACCTTGAGCACGTTCTTGAAGAACATGGAAAAAAGCATTTCACTGTGGTGTAACTGCATGTGACAAATAAATCTTGAAACTTGAAACTTGAAAAACGCACACATACACACACACACACACACACACACACCACCTCACACAAGTCCGGTCACAAATTTCCTCTCAGTTTATGAGATAGCATAACATGTCTAGTCAAGCACCTCTGCAAAACTTAAGAGTGATTAATGAAATAATAATAGTAGAAACTTTCAACACATAGATCAAATACTAATAAATGTCTATTTTAAACTTAAACTTTATCTGGCCAGATAAAACACATTTCATACAATGAAGGCATTTCAGCATAGGATGGACTGATACAATACTGGTATCAGACATCAGGATGATAACCGACTAAAACAGGCTACTGATCCGTATCTGAGTATCTCCCCAGTTCTAAAATGATGATTTCAGGAGCCATGTGTAACATGTCAGAAACTGAGGTGAAGTGTATTTTCAGCACATAAAAGTGGAGTCATTCCTATGTTCCCAGGGTCCTATATTCCCCAGATTTATATGGCACATAATGGGAACATGACAAAGGGTCCTATGTTCCCCAGTTCTACATGTGTGCTCTCCCAGGGTCCTATGTTCCCCAGTTCTATATAGCACATAATGGGAACCTGAAAAAGGTCAGGGTTAAGGTTAAGGTAAGCATTAAGGTTAAGGTAAGGGTTAATGTTAAGGTAAGTGTTATGGTTAAGGTAGGGGTTAATGTTAAGGTAAGTGTTATGGTTAAGGTAAGGGTTAATGTTAAGGTAAGTGTAAAGGTTAAGGTAAGCGTTAAGTTAAGGGTTAATGTTAAGGTAAGTGTTAAGGTTAAGGTAAAGGTTAATGTTAAGGTAAGTGTTATGGTTAAGGTAAGGGTTAATGTTAAGGTAAGTGTTAAGGTTAAGGTAAGCGTTAAGGTAAGGATTAAAGTTAAGGTAAGTGTTATGGTTAAGGCAAGGGTTGAGGTTAAGGGTTAATGTGTGTTACCAGAATATTGAACTAGGGAACATAGGACCTTGGGAACTTCGGACCCTGGGAACACAATTAAAACATAAAAAGTAAATATAAAAAGTGTCTCTAATCGAGATGGTTATATATCAACAATTATATCCCTGAATGACAGTGTCTGGGATATTATGGTTTTACCCCAACTGCCGCCGCCGAGTTTTCATGTTAAAGCGATAACTCAAATAGCTTTCATTCAAATCTTTTCAAATTAGCTGTGCACATAAGAGCAAGAAGCCTATTGATTTTGGTGACCCCATGACCTTTCCTCTAGCCCCACTATCAGGCCAAACATTCACATCGTATTTGTGAAGCTTTCATTTGAATCTTTACAAGTTTGCTGTGCACATTCATGACACATAGAGGATCTTTCCACGTTCATGACCTTTCCTCTAGCGCCACCATCAGTTCAAACTTTCCATTTTGTAATTAGTGTATCTTGAATACCTTTCCTTCAAATTTTTTTCATTCAAAACAATCTATGAAAAACACTTTTTTCCCTACTCCCCTTAGCCTGTTCACTTGATTCTCACCAAACTTGCTGTGTGGAATCTGAGGACTAACATCTTCAAATCATTTAGATAATTGATAGGCCAAACCAGATCAAATTTCTGAAAAACACATGGTAAACAGGAAATGATTTGTTACTTGTGAATGCACTGTCCGATTTCCACCAAGCTTGACAAATATGTTTGCCTTACGACAGCAAGGAGGCCTGTGAAGTTTTGAGTCATTTTGCCCCATGGTGGCACCATTCTCATAAAACTAAAAACATTAACTACTCAATGGCTCGGATTAGGGGCATGGTCAAAAGGTGGATTGAGAATTCTGGCCATTCAGGGATATACCCGCTCTCGGTCACCAACAGCACGTTTCTAGTTTTTAAATGCAAAGTACCTCATAGACTGGCAATGTCACTCACTCACTCACTCACTCATGGTTAGCCACTCTGCCCCTAGTGGCAGCTCACAGGCAGGGCACTTTGTGTAAGAAGACCAGTTCAATCTATGCAAGAATGCTTTGCATCTATGGCACTGTGTGTCCTTGTCGTACTCTGACCCCAAACTAGTGGTCTACGTAATGTTAAGAGGTAAGAGAGAACTTTATTAACCCTGGGAATGGGGGTTGTGTTGTTGTCAAGAGCAGCAGTACATGGAAATATTATCAGTGGATCTAAGCTCTCTGCCAAGTAACACACACCTTAAAAGCAAGTTACACAATGATTCAAGTGCCAGGAAAATAAAAGATGATTCAATACGGTAGACGACTGATACAATCTTGAATCATATGACAGTTAGTTCACTCCAGTGAATGGTAAAGTCTCTGGTAATGCACTTGTAAGCTAGCAACTCCTTTTGTTTGCTGCTGTACTCTTCCATCTTACAGAGTAAGGTAACAGCAAGACCACACTCGAGGTTGTGCTACACCGTGATGTTGGCACTGCTGTGATGATCTATGGCACCCAATCACAGCAGTGCCAGAATCTCACGACGTAGCACTTCCTCTCGTTTAGTATTATACAACAGTTGGTTCCGATCAAGCTATCTGATTGGCCGAGAGGCATACAGTTATACTGTATCTCGCCATCAGAGGTGAAATACAGTATAACAGCATTGGAATGTTATTCTGCTTTTGATATGTAACTGACTATGCTTTTACTGTACTGCCTAGCAACATGTGAACGTTTTAAGAACTAGGCTATTTGTTGAAGGAGCTGAATTTAAAACATTTACATGATACAAAGTGTACAGTAAAACTGTTGTATAAAAGCAATATCACACTCAAGGTCGTACGTTATACTGAATATCAGCACAGCTGTGCAGATCTCCAGACATGGCCTGTGGCCTTGTGCCTGTGATCACATCACAGTCATGCTGATATACTGTGTAACGTACTCCCTCGTGTGTGATATTGATATTGCAGTTATTAAAACAGGAGGAATGTGTACTTCCTTTCTGGTCTCGGTCAATAGTTTTGCAGCATAGTTAAGTGTAACAACTGTACTTGATTGAGTCTGGTTTATACAATAGTTGACCAGAGAGCAGAACATCAAGCTTGGTCATAATCATAGGCAGTGGCCAGGGTGGCCACACACTCCTATGCAGAGAGTTGAAAGATGTTCCATTGTAAAACATTCCACCCAAAGTGGAAGTGAACCGGTGCAACTTATACTCTTATTATTTTCCCTTAACAGATTGAATAAATAATATTATATTGTTTCCCTATATTTTAACATACTTTACTAATAAGAACCAATTCCTGATCATCTGGTCTGTCCCACTTTGCCTTTGAAAAGGGGAGAATTGTTCTCGGCACATTGCTTCCGTTTAGCCATTGCTCCCATCAATATCCAGTATTTCAGAGCAATTCTCGTTCATGATAGTTAACGAGTGTCATTGCACCCGTCACTTGAACAGGTGATTCACATCACGCTTCCCTCGTATGTTCCCTATTCAGAATAGAAATGCAAGGAGCCACATGGACTAAAGAATGTGTAGGAAATATTGCCGGGTAAATAACTGTCTTACTCTCCAATATTTGGGCAAAAGACAAGCTGTAAAAAGTGGGGCAATCTTCAATCCAGTTTACAAGAGTAAGTTGACAAGATTCATTATGACAACAGACTGCCTATAAGCTAAATAAGACCGTTCTCATTTTGCTTTTAGGATGGCCATTTACCTATTTATTTGAAAACTATGTAGATGAAACAGATAAGGACCATAATAACAGAGCTGGGGTCTAAATGACTTTCAGCATAGAAATGGGTATTCTACCTTGATATTTAGGCTGAACAAGGCCAATCCAACCACAGAAGCCACAGTGGCCTTACAAGTAAGGTCTAGCCCAATAGTAGGAATAAAGAAGCCCTTGGCAGGTGAGCCAAAAGATTCATTTCAGACCCTGGCTGTAACACTATTTTCATGATTAATATCATTAAGGACAAACAGGTATGTTTTCACATTAATAAACATATTTGGATAAATGTTCTTTAACTCAACCAGTTATTGTCATTTTGCCTTACTGATCATTTTGAACTGACAATAGGCCTATACGTATTTACTCAGAAGACTATTCCTATATTTTCACGTTTGGTGTTTATTTTCATTGCAAATTCTTATTAAAATGTTTTAAAAAGTCTTACATTTAACTTGTTGATACCTGATCAATACACCCTGAAATAGTGTGGAGGTTTAAGTCAATAACGTGAATTTGTTCATGTGTTAAACAGGCACTTCAGCAAAAACCAAAACTGATATCTAACGTTATCTCAGATCTTAGTCTCCTCAGGTTGAAACAAGCCTGTAAATTGGTGTTATGCTGGTGTAGCATACCATGGCAGGTACTGCCTATCACATTGTAGTTTGTTCTGCTGAACAAAGTCCATGAATTTAAAGGCCTTAAATATGGTCAAAATCGTTTTTTATTCTTTATCCAATAACATCTAGGCTAATTGTCTTATGATATATGCTATAATGTATAGTATACTATATAATTCAGATGAGTCATTTTGGGTTAATTTTGAGGAAGATAGAACCCAGGGTTTGCATAATGCATTTTTGTTTGGTTTGCTTTAAGCATTTGTCTACTTAATAGCCTCAACTTTGGTAAATGAGCTCAGAAAAAGGTCTTGATGACAAAAGAGGTGATAGCCTATTTATTTAATGCTAGCCTACTTAGACTATAAAGGTTCTGCAAAATAGGAGACTGACCATCAAGTTGTGTGTAGGCCTGTAGTCTATTAATTTGTCTATTATTAGTAGACTATTAATGCATATTAAGAAAAAAAAAATGAAAGAGATCATATACCCCCAGGTAAGCTGGTCTCTTTTTGCCAATTTTTTTTTTTAATTTTTGAACACATTGAGCATGGCAGGTTCCCCCCCCCCCCCCATTTATTGATGCATATTGTTTTAGTTTTATTGTATGTTTCACAAATGAAAAATAAAATAAAAAACTATAAAAAACAAACAAAAAAAACAACAAATTTTCGATGCGCGCATAGCGCCCACATCCATGACATGTAGTGGCCACCGCTGGACAACCTTTGGCCACCCCTAGCTAAAAAAAAATCCTAGAGCCACTGGCAGTTGCTCTGGGTATCCTATGTGTACTCTCACCAACACTATTGCTATTCCCAGATAAAGCAGCTAGCCTAATCAGTCGGCCTACGCAAGGCTTGAAATTAGCACTGCAATTAAATGCTGGTAGCTATAATAATAATAATAATAGTAATAATAATAATAACGTTATATTTGCTAATTCTAGGCTCCAAGTCACTTTGGTTGGCAGCCAAACCTATGCTATTTTTTTTCGTCTCTCATACCGTATTATTCATGTCAGATCCGCAGACAGCATGAATACATACTGAATATCTATTTTGATCACTATTTGTTACTACAAATACTTTATTGTACACCGCTATCACTCGAACGTTGGTCTGTACATTAACTTACGAATCACATCATCAACACGCGCCACCTGTGTGTGTTGCCTCGCGCCATTCTAACCAGCGTGTTTGGTTTCTACCACTGACAGTGCTAGTGCCGCTGCTACAATAATAGTTTCTGTTTTTCCCCACTAAGTGACATTTCTTAGGTGAGTCCGGGTTTATGTTTCTATTCTGCAAAATTGCTCCAACCTAGGAGGAAAACAGTTTCTGAAAAGATATGAGTGTATTTGTCGGCCCCTCCTTTCCATAGGATAATGTTAGCTTGGTGACTATTCGGAGGCTAGCTTAGGTAGCTGGGGTGTGCACGATTTGATACTCGGTACTTCCCACGTTTCTGTGTTGGAAGGGTGGATGCTTATATACAATTTCAAACATTATCTCGCCCTGGAGCTTGCGCTCGGGCAATGGTGAAATATAAGAATAAGCCATCCAACTCAGATTTGAATGGTAAGTTAAATGAGGACATTGGTTTTGCACATCACAACCACCTCCGCCCTCCCTGTATCCTCATTAGTTGGTACGGGGTTATGTCGTGGTCTAAAACGAGCCGACCTAGTTCGCAGACACGTTTAGGCATGGTTGTGCCATAACACTCGAATCTTCCACAATTTCTCCATGATGCTAAATAAAACCAGAATTTCACACATGCTGTTAGAAAGCACACCTCAGGGCGAGTTGATATCTCCAGTTAGCCAGTGAAACTAGCTAGTAGCGTTGATCTAGCAACTGTTTTCTAGCTTGCAACTTGCTAGCAGGCAAAGTTATGCTAACGTTAGCTCAATTGCTCACCCAGATTCTTTTGACAGCCAGCCAACGTTAGCTAGTGTGGACCACACAGATTTTGGTGTCTATCGCAAGCAAGGCCATGCTATTTGCAGAGACATTTTGTGGAACCACAAATGCCAGACATTCAGCTAGGCTAAGAGATGTTAGCGAGCTGAAGTCAAGCCTGACAAGAGTTTGGTAGATAACGTCAGTAGAACCTGCAACCATAGTACTCAGTTGTTAGCTTGCGATTCTTGTAGCAAGCTAACGTAACTTACAGCTCCTGTCGTTATCAATAGTCATCAGGCTTATTTGCTCCTGCCCGACTAACATGAACATATAACGTTAGTGTTTTCTCAATGTATAGATGTGATTGGTCTGGTGAGTGCACCTGCTAACTACGTATCATCATGCATAGGGGTGTATTGGGATTGCACAGGCCATTTATGCATAAGTATATCAAGATGGGTACGTTCTTAGAAATGGCAACTGCTTTCAAAATACATCAAATACCATTCTTGCCGTCTTGTTGCACCGGCCCAGCACCTTCTACTCGTGTTGGAGAGTTAACCACGACAGAGTCAATCCCTGCAGTGTAGAATGAGGGTAGACTCCGGGTTAGTTGACCCAGGGATCTTTCAGTTTCAATCCAAATCCGTGATCTGACCTGGCGAAAAATAATTGTTTCCAAATTGCAAACTTTATTAACAAGGCTTCTGACAGGTGGAAGCCCTTGCCTCTCCTAACTAATGATAGCGTTTGTAGCAGCTCTGCATCCAAACTGGCCAATATGCAGCCACATCCAATGTTGGAGTCAAGGAGATGACTCTGCTCGACCCCAGTCCTGACGGGAGTTGGAGTGAGTGAGGGTCGACTCCTTACCAGCCTCACCTAAAACAAAGCCTGTCCTGAACTGTCTCAGGACTGCAGATATTCAGGGGGCCATTTGAGTATTGATTTATGGAGGATGCCATCTTCCACTTAACGAGCTGTGAAATGCATTTCACTTGTTTAACGAGAGATTAAAGGGAAGCGGTGAGGGAACACAGTGATTTAGCCTACCTGTCCTCCATCTCCCTTGTTGAATTTAGACAACCCACTGCCAATACTGACATCCAATACAACAAATCAGTCGGCACTTTAGAGTCCGACTGTGTAGCCAAACAAAGGAGAGAGGGTCACAACAAGGTTTTTAATGTGAAAAACAGTCATTTTAATTTAGCAGCAGTGGGAGGTATGGATCATTTTAGATGTTGGACTCGGCTTCTATTCTGCTCACTGTGTCAATCACAGTACCATTTGTGGTCTTGAATAGCCGACCTCATAGTTTTGTACTTAGGTGTGTGTTGTGTTCTTTGGATTGTCACCATTTGTAGCCTATTTCGTTTTTGGGGTGCAGTAAGGCAACACAAGCTTCTGTCAGTGGGAGTAGGGCTGTCCTTGACTATAGAAATTCTTAGTCCATTGATATTCATAGGACTTCGTAGACTAATCGAGTAGGCCTAATTGATTTAATAGACAAATCTGTAAAATTGTGTTTCTCGCAAGCAGTAATGCTAAAGGATGGGGGGCTGCTGCTGCTGAATGAATGTAGAGAAAACACTTCAGTCCTCCATTATTAGCATAGAGGGATAGTAGGATGTGGTAAGGTTGAGGCATCAAAGTATGCTTTGTAATACTAAGTGACTACTATGGTCTGCTTAGGTGGCCTGATTGAGTTATGGCTGACTGGAGACAGAACATTTGTCAGTTCAGTCCCCATCAATTAATGTCCTCCGAAGCAACCTACTATGTCTCTGAAATGACTCTGAAAGGACATATTCTGTGTTTTTAGTCATGTTATTTGTCTGTTGCATGGTTGTATAGAACTGCAGCAGTTGGGAGCGCTGCGGCCAACTTGAGTTGCCCAGAACAGCACAACCTGCTCCCTCGTGGTCCAGTATTCCAGATTGTGGTCGGAACTGATCGCTATGACGATGCCGAAGTGAAACACGAGGGTCTAACGTTGAAACGGCTGCAGCTAACCTTTAAGTACCAGCAAGACCAGCATGATTTGAGCGTTGTTGCACCAGCATGAGAACGTCACCGTCCACCACAGCCTCTAATCTCAGTATCCTATCCAGCCACTATCAGACAGGACAGCGTGGCTGACTTGTGTTTAGGAGACGATCCCTCTCCAGCTGGCCCTTTCTCTCATGGCTGTTTGTTCTTCTGATCTATGAACCTCGCGCTGCCATTCCTGGCTCCTGGTGAAGACGAGACTTAGCACATCTCTCTGGGATGGCAGGATGGCCGAGGGGCAGAGGCACTACTGACCTGTGAGGCCGCCGGTGACATCCCTGGCGTTCAATCTGTGGTGTACATCATCTCTGCCCGACGTGCCCTTGAGCAAGGCGCCGGACCCCTTGCTGCGCCGCGGGCGACCCTGCGCTCCGACCTCTCTGATGAAATGCATATCTGTGATGTATATGTAGGCGGGACATGCAGAAAGACATGTTTCAATTACCCTGTGTTTAATTGACAGTTAAGTGAGGTGACGTGTGCTGTGTGCACCTCTAGATGGCAGCATCGCAGAATTGATCTTAATCTTGTGTGCAGTTACCACACACACACACACACATTGCCTCTCCCTGTTGTCCCTACATCACAGGCACTGAGATTCTCCTTGAGAATCCAAGTCGGCCTTATCGGTGAAGAGAGAATATTTTTCCAAAACCGCTCTGTGTGTGTGAGGCATAGATTAACAGCTTTTTATAATTCCTCACTCGTGTGCAGTGTAGCGTTCCTTAGCTGACAGGCGTTAACATTTCAGAACTTTCTAGCTTTCCAAGCTGTTCATCTCAGGTTGGTCAAAGGCATGCACTCAGATCTTCAGGGATACATCTAACATTCAAGAGGAAGTTGGCTTTGTTTTGAAGTGTGCGTGTGTGTGTGTGTGTGTGTGTGTGTGTGGAGGGGAGGGGAGGGGGGATAACAATGGTTTATTTCTCCGAAAGTTTACTCCTGGAAAGTTCCTCGGGCAACGTTGAAATGTATTAGGAGAGGTCTGATGATGATGACAACCTAAATTTAGGTCTTGATACTATGCTGCAGTTTATTATTACCTTTGGGAATGATGCCGAGTGCTGACTCATAGCGATGGTTCTTTTGAAATGCCAGTACCCTATTTTGGGGCCTTTGAAGCTGGGGTTCTAAAGTTGGGGCTCATGCGGAACCATCTCGGGGTCGGAATTGTTCTCCGAGTCCCGCGGTTGAGTCTTTGT
>OMKL01133941.1:2649-12757 GCA_900302295.1 Parasudis fraserbrunneri
CAGGAGATTATAGAACCCTACTGCTCCTAACAGGAGATTATAGAACCCTGCTGTTTCTAACAGGAGATTATAGAACCATGCTGCTCCTAACAGGAGATTATAGAACCCTGCTGTTCCTAACAGGAGATTATAGAACCCTGCTGCTCCTAACAGGAGATTATAGAACCATGCTGCTCCTAACAGGAGATTATAGAACCCTGCTGTTCCTAACAGGACATTATAGAACCCTTCTGTTCCTAACAGGACATTATAGAACCCTTCTGTTCCTAACAGGACATTATAGAACCCTGCTGTTCCTAACAGGAGATTATAGAACCCTGCTGCTCCTAACAGGAGATTATAGAACCCTGCTGTTCCTAACAGGACATTATAGAACCCTGCTGTTCCTAACAGGAGATCAGAGAACTATACTGTTATAAATATACTGTTATGAACACTCTGTAGCCTATAGATATTTAATAGTTTACATTTAGAAGTGGTCTAGTTTTTGTCAACAACGCCACTGTTGAGACCAAACTCACTAACATGTCTTCATGCCAGTTTTACTAGTTATCACCTGTCAAACGGACACGAGTAAAGCGAGACAATATTTCTCTTTGCGCTGTATTTGAACGTACCGTTGGAGCCTCTTGTGGCCGAGCGGGGCTGAACATTTCACATCACACTGTTTGCAGTGGAGAAAGCAAATATCGTCATACCGTCAAAAATAAGTAGAATATTGTGTGTTTGGGCGTATTACACAGCTCTAACATGGAGGTAACACAGAAACCACATGACATGACAGTGGAGAATCTGATCCAGACCACATTAAAACTTCGTCTCTGTCTTGTCTCTCCAGGTCTCTCCTTTCCTGTTGCCACTCACAGGGAACAGCCGAGAGCTGCAGCTGGACTGACGGAGACAGACGCACAGCACCCAAAACCTTGTCAGACAGACAGACAGACAGACAGACAGACAGACAGAGCTGGAAGACTAACTAAAACCCTTCTGTCACACTCAGTCAAACAGAAAATGAACTTCATATTGAGAAATGTGTTTCATAAAGCACAAATATACTATGCTTTCAGCTCCACTACCAGACGCCCCAGTGAGCCTCTTTCTCAGCCACGGCCGCCCTCCCTTCTGCGTGGTTCCTCCCACCGGCGGCATCTCCACGTGGGCCAGCGGGCCTCTCTCACCAAAGCCTTCTCCACCAAAGATGTAGAACTCTTTGCCGAGCTGACGGGCGACACCAACCCGCTGCACCTCGACCCGGGTTACGCCAAGACCACCTCCTTCGAGGAGCCCATCGTCCACGGCGTGCTCATCAACGGGCTGATCTCGGCTGTGCTCGGAACTAAGATGCCGGGCCGCGGCTGCATCTTTCTCTACCAGGAGATCCGCTTCCCGGCGCCGCTCTACATCGGAGAGGAGGTTCTGGCAGAGGCGGAGGTCCGAAAGATCAAGATGTCGTTCGCTTTTATCGCCGTGACGTGTTCTGTCAAAGACAAGGTTGTGATGGAGGGAGAGGTGATGGTCATGATGCCCGAAGACCAACAGGGAGGATGAGAGAGGAGAGGAGAGGAGAAAGGGGGGAGGAGAGGAGAAAAGGAGGAGGAGAGGAGATGAGTGGAGTGGAGAGAGTACCAGGAGGAGGAGGAGGAGACCACCAGGGGGTGGTAGTGAGAGGGAGTAGAAGGGAGGAGGTAGAGAGAGAGATGATATGGGTTTGGTGACCTTTTTGTGTTTTTCAAGGAGAGAACATTGCTGCCTCACTGGAGCAGAAGAGGGTCATGTGGGGGTGCACTAGGGATGTGCCTGATTAAATAACTACACATTTAAATGTGGCTGCACCTGCTACTCGACACCGAAAATACTACTCCCTTAAACTATTTTAGTAAAACCACCAGCCAAATGTGTGAGAACAGCTGTATATTTTGATTTGCGCGTTCTGAAAAGCATCTGCTCTTGAACGCATCCCTTGCCTGCCGCAGCTGGCTCTCTCAATCACTGTCTGAAATGTCACGGTGACTCTGTATTGTCAGTAATGTGCTTACTGCTGCTACTCAACAACTGAGAGGAGTCCACTGTTTAACCAGCAGCACTCAGCAGAGGAACAGAGTCTGTAGAGTCAGCAGAGGAACAGCGTCTGTAGATTCAGCAGAGGAACAGTGTCTGTAGATTCAGCAGAGGAACAGTCGTCTGTAGATTCAGCAGAGGAACAGTGTCTGTAGATTCAGCAGAGGAACAGTGTCTGTAGATTCAGCAGAGGAACAGTCTCGTCTGTAGATTCAGCAGAGGAACAGTGTCTGTAGATTCAGCAGAGGAACAGTGTCTGTAGATTCAGCAGAGGAACAGTCTCGTCTGTAGATTCAGCAGAGGAACAGTGTCTGTAGATTCAGCAGAGGAACAGTCTCGTCTGTAGATTCAGCAGAGGAACAGCGTCTGTAGATTCAGCAGAGGAACAGTCTCGTCTGTAGATTCAGCAGAGGAACAGTCTCGTCTGTAGCAGTATCAGTCCACTGCGAGGATCAGTCGTTCTTGTTACGTGAGGTCAAACTTCAGATTATTTAATCACAAAGCACGTCCCAAGGGTTTACCCAGACAATCCTCTACCTCTCCCATCAGGTATTGCCAGTAGAGGAGAGTTCCTTAAACTCATTACTTTGGATTGTAAATCCAGTGTCAGACCTGTTTTAAACTAGGTTTGCGAGTTGTTTTATTCACTCAGATTTACCTTAAAATCAATCGTTTATTTATGAGGGAAATGCATTTAATAATGTCTGTTAAGAAAGAACTAGAACAAGTCATGCTCTCCCCTCCCTCAACAACCACTGTCAAAGTGCCCTTGAGCAAGGCACTGCTCAGTGGCCATCAGTGTCAGACTGAGGTTGTCCTGGGTAGCTCCCAGGTGTGGATGTGTGGAACTGTGATGTGGTAATGTAACTATCGCTCAGTCATGGTTAGCCACTTTGCCCCTAGTGGCAGCTCACGTGCATGACACCTTCTGTAAGACCAGCTCTACCAAGGAGCCTGGAAGGCATGATGAATGTTTCACATGTATATGACTGTGTGTCCTTGTTCTACTATTTATTTAGTTTTATAATCGGTGTACTTGGAAGAGATAATTCAACAGAAGACGAAGGAATCCCAACAGGCGTGATGGAAGTCTACTGATTGAGTTGTTACTTAGTTTTGATTATAAAGTTTGGGTGAGTTTTTTTCGTCTGCAGGTCTCCCGAGACAACAGATAATACTGTAACAGATAACTGTGTGTGCTTGGTGTTGGACTTGGTGTCGTGAGTTAAGGTGAAATACAGCAGTGCAAGAGGGAATGTTGTAGGTCATTAGAACCTTATCTGTGGCCCCGCTAGCAGGCTGATGGTTGTTGTGGCTCGGTGACGATGTGCTCAAGTCAGTCTAGCCGGGATCCACCCATCCATCCACCCACCTGAAACACCCAATTCATCCACCCACCTGAAACACCCAATTCATCCACCCACCTGAAACACCCAATTCATCCACCCACCTGAAACACCCAATCCATCCACCCACCTGAAACACCCAATTCATCCACCCACCTGAAACACCCAATTCATCCACCCACCTGAAACACCCAATCCATCCACCCACCTGAAACACCCAATTCATCCACCCACCTGAAACACCCAATCCATCCACCCACCTGAACCACCCACTTAGGCCCTCTCCCCAAATTTCATAATGTTATGATTCAGCTCAAGCAATCACCTGTACTAGAGTTGAATCGGAGGGCTGGATCCAGGCTACACTCAACCATCCCTGGTTAGAAATGATCGTCAGTCGCCAATATTGTCTGCTGTGTGGACCCGTGGTTCCCCTCCCTCACTGAGCCTGAGAAGATCCTGTCTGAAATGCATGCTTTCAACACGGAAACAAATACAGCAAAGTAGAGCCTGAGAAATTTATATTTTTTGTCCAGGGTCATAGATTTCAAGTGTATTATTATTACAAGAATTACAAGTGATGTTATGTATACAATTAGTGGCTACTCGGAATAATTATATATTTACTTGAATAAGCACCTCTCTAGACCATTTTACTGTTAGGAAACGGTGATGACCTTTTGGCTCCAGAAGTCTCCAGGGACAGTCCGGATGAAACCGTGCCACGTGGTTCCCTTCGCCCAGTCAAATACTTTCATCCTGAATGTCCCGGGGGTTTTTCCCGCGGAAAGACAGCGGAGTGCGATAATAGTCTAAGCCGGTATGGAAGGGTATTAAACAGCAGAGATCCTGACCCAGCTCTAAGGCTCCCTGCAGCAGAGAACGAGACTGGATGATGTGCCTATTTCATGTTTTGAGAGCTAGTTTTATGATTTGGATTCAAAAGATGTGTGTGCAGTTTGGACACAGAAGCAGAGTTTTGCCTACAAGATGATGTTGACAAAATTAAGTGTGTGTGTGTGTGTGTCTCCGTGTGTGTGTGTGTCCGTGTGTGTGTGTGTGTCCACACAACAGTGCGCTGGGACAGCAGACTGAGGGTTGTATTATACAGTATATCAGTGAGCTGGGTTGTATTATACAGTATATATCAGTGAGCTGGGTTGTATTATACAGTATATGTTGGTGGTTGACTGCTTCTTATCTCCTGTGGAGGTGCACATGCTGAAAGGTGGAAATGTACCACAGTGAAAAATCACTTTAAACAGAAATGCCTTTTAAGGTATTGATTAGGGCTGAACAGGTAATTGAAATGTTATCAGAATCGCAGTATGGCATAGTACAATATCCCAATCGCAGGAGGCTGCAGTATTTGATAAAGGCAAAATATATGTCAAAATACCACTCTGAATGAAGAGTTGTGGTTCTGCAGAGAAGCCGGGGACTACAAGTCAGAAACCTCTAAAATTAATGATAAAAAAAAATACATTCCCTCTAATATCGTGAATCATATTGCAATTGCAATATGTCAAAAGAATCTCTGATACTTTCCCATATTGTTAAGCCCTGGTATTGATGTGTCAATCCTACCCTTATCCTCAGTGAGTGAATTAAAGTAAGTCTAACAGTGGAATTAACTCAAATGTTCATAACACCACATAAATAATTATCAAAAAGTAAAAATAGCCTAAGAGTGGATAAGCTCTGAGGAATTAAGAAGAACCAAGCAGTTTTTGTTCTCACATGCCAGAAGCTTTTCGATATTTGAATCTTGATTAAATTGTTCTTCGTGAATTGATTGAAGTGAAAGTGCGTTGAAGCCAGGCCTTCCGTTAAGCTGATATAGTAGTCTGTTATTCATAATGCTGTTATTGTTTGATGCAAGAAGGGCGCCTGCCCGCATGGCTGAAGAAAGGACTCCAGAGGGCGCTATTCCTTCGTTTCCAAATAAAACGAAACTGATCCTTACTAATTGTGTGTGTTTTACTTTGAAGGAAGGTTTGGTGAAAGAACCCGTCTGTCTGATTGTGTACAGGTTTGCATGTGTGCATTTTGACTTCTTCCTCAGAGCTAATGGTTGCTTTTGGTTTGGTAACAAATGTTTACCAATTATAAAAATGTATGACTGATTGACATTTAATTACCTAATATAGCTACAGGTTATCGGTTTTATTTAGGGGTGGCAGGTTGGCCTAGAGGTAGAGAGTTTTTTTTTTTTACTAACCAAAACCTTGCTAGTTCCAATTCCCGGCGTTGGCAGGAGTGGGCATTCCAGATGTAAACATGCCAAAGTGCCCTTGAGCAAGACAGAGAAGACAAACTGAATATTCTTTAGTAAACAAAAACAAAAAAACATCAAATGCCATGTTATACAATTATCTGCTACATGTAATACCTACTTGATGGAGTACATGTAAACATGCTTTTGTTTTGAAATATCGGACCGGAAGTGAGTCGGCTATTTTGGCGAGCTTGACGCAGATTCAGCAAAACAGATGAGCAACTCTTCCTGATTGCAGGACCTGATTGCGCTGGAGGATCATCGTACAAGGAAACCACCAACCTTCCTAGCCCTCCTCTCTCTGTGGGCTCTCTTTAACTGACTTCTGCCAGATCGTCGACTATAGGTGTTATTTTAAAGATAAAAGGCTGTTTTTCCAACCGCGAATAGACGCCGGGATGGCTTTCCTGGAGAAGCCGTCCCCCGGCAGGGTTCTGCTGGATGACACCGTCGCCCTGACCGCGGTTATCGAAGCCAGTCAGAACCTCCAGTCCCACACGGTGAGTGGAAGACCGGGTATTAACCCCACGGTTCACCGTATATGACAACACTGACACATCAATATATACGAGGGGGGGAGGGAATGTTGAAATATATTAAAAGAAAAACACTGGAAATGCTGAAATCTATTGAAGAAAACACTGGAATCGTGTTAAAATTTAACTCCGAAATAATACAGTGGGGCTCACAGGAAAAGCACTGGGCAGATTTAACGTTACAGTCGCTGTTAAACTGCGAATCATTCAACTAAATGACCAGACAGACAGAATCATGTGTTTAACATTTTCCCAGCTTTAGGTTTGGTCAGATGTCTCTCAGACCACTAAGGTTACTAGCTAGTAACGTTAGCTAAGTTAACTAGGTTTGTTGTTGACACTGTCGGCTTAGTGATCAGCTGGAGCTAGCTAGCCGTTTAGCCTAGCATGCTAATGTCATGTAAGGCCAGCAGCATATTGGCTAACATCACAGGAAATACTGTCAGAACCACGTTTACAGTTTAATAAGGTGTTGACTTATGTCAGTTACCGTGAATGGACGGGCGTTTGTATATACTTGACTTCTCATGTTACTCTCTGTTCTTGGTATTTTGCTGTGGATGGACGTTTTAAATGGTCACCTTCGAAGGATGGCATTCATCTTATCAATACCAATAGTAAGATCCACCCCCTTGACAATGGTCAGAAAGAGTCGAGGAACTTCATACATTATAGTTCTGTCACCCCCTCCCCCGCTTGGCACATTTGAAGAAATCACCACTGGCTGTTTCTGGATGGCAAATTCACAGAATTAAAGTATTATGGACCCAGGTGGAATTTTGCATTATTCAATAATTGGAGGCTGATTAAAGCAAACAGACTCAACCAGTTACTACCAGTCTTTGGCTTTTAAAACTAACATCATGTAACCATCATCAAGATAACCGTGTAGATAACATTGTTTTTTTTTATCAGTGTGGGCTAGGGCTTAGTTTGGTTCTGAGATCTGGGTTCAGTATCTTATCAGTTATTGGAGGACTAATTGTGGTTTTAAAGTTAGAATCTGTTATGTCGTCAAACAGCGACCTCTAGGCAAAAGATGACAACATGGTACTGCGCTTTGTTTACATTATATGTTTTTGTCTGATGTGTGGGTTGGATTTCAGTGGGTATAGGGGAGGGGTTGCTACTGCTGGCCCCACCTCAGGGTCTGCCAAGAGAGGTCTGGAGAAATTCACAGTATAATAAGTTACTAACCTCCAACCCAAACGTCACATCAGACCAAAACAAAAAAAGTAAACAGAGCGCAATACCAAGCAGGGCTCTTTTCCCTAGAGGTCACTGTTTGATGGCATTACAGATTCTATCTTTAAAGTGGCATTTATTTAGATAATTCTATCCCCGCGGATTTAA
Source organism: Parasudis fraserbrunneri (assembly GCA_900302295.1). Classification (NCBI taxonomy): domain Eukaryota; kingdom Metazoa; phylum Chordata; class Actinopteri; order Aulopiformes; family Chlorophthalmidae; genus Parasudis; species Parasudis fraserbrunneri. The sequence goes on from OMKL01133941.1 coordinate 10,221, forward strand.
CCAGACGGCTACCGTGGCAGATCCTTCATGTGAACGCGATAACTGGAATAGCTTTCATTCAAATCTTTTCAAATTTGCGGTGTATATTTATGACCTCTAGAGGATGAACTCAATTGATTTTGGTGACCCCATGACCACTCCTCTAGCGCCACCATCAGGCCAAACATTCAATTTTCACATTTGTGTATCTCAAATACCTTTTGTTCAGATCTTTTCATGGTCATATGCCTGTCTGTTGCGTCAGGTTTTTATCCTTAATGTGTACTGATAATAGTATGTTTTAATGTGAGGACTATGGGAAGAGTCGCCCTTGAGCTAGAGGAGGTCTTAATACAAACTCAAACTCACTGCTGAATGATGACATCTGACGAAGAGACTGAGATATGATCTAGAATGTTCTAGTCAGTGTTTTCTGTTAGCCAGTGTGACTGTGTTGTCGTCATGCTGATCCTGGAGAATAAAAGACACCTTTTGAAGACCGGGCCGGCACCCAAACATGGGTCAGGGCAGAATTAAAATGGATCCATATTGTAGAGAAACTGGTATGGAGCTAAGCGGGTACCTGCTGCTGGTATGTTTATGGTTTTAAAAATCCTTCCCAAGTCCCCGTAATGTAGGATGTGGTGAATAATATTACTGTAATGTTAGGTTTTCATGTTAGTGTAGTCAGCTGCTTTTCTGCTGTCCGGCCTCACTTAAAGGTCATATCACTTAGATATTTGATTGTTTGGAATGAGAACCATGAGAATCAAATGAAGTTACATTTCGTGGATAAGCAGGTAATTTAGGCTGATGGTTCAGTCAAAACGGCTATTATTCCACGAAATTATCATCATTGTAGTTTTACTGTATGAAGTGACAGCGATCGCCTCGAGGCTGCATGAACCAGAACTACTTCTGAGGCGATTTGAATACTTGATCCACTTTTTGTGACCATGCCCCTAATTCGAGCCATTGAGGAGTAGTTCATGTTTTTAGTTTTATAAGAACGGCGCCACCATGAGGCCAGATGACTTAGAACTTCACAGGCCACAAGAGTGGAGAACGAATTATTTCCTCTTCCCTCCTCTTTTCTCCTCTTGCAGGAGTACATCATCCGTGTTCAGAGAGGTGTGTCGTCAGAAAACAGTTGCCAGGTAAATAATAAACCAATACGATTCTGTTTAACTGGAAAATCCACTAATAAGAACCTGTTTGACGGGAAAGGTAATAAAAAAAGGAATCTGATTGGAGGGTACATGTGTGTGTTAATGTGTTACCAGGTAACATTACCAACTAGTGTTCTGCATTGTGGCAATGTTAACTATGTTTTAATTATTGATTTTCTTTTCACATTGTGTATGTGTGTCAGAAAAATTTAATCTGTACTTATTAATGATTACTTACTGTCACAGATTACTTCTATTACTTCTGATGCAACACAACATGTTGATAACATTGCTAACGTTGATGACACTAGCTTGGCTAATGTACATTGCTAACGTTAGCTTGGCTAACGTACGTTGTTAAAGTTAACGTACCTTGCTAATGTTAGCTTGGCTAACGTTGCTAAAGTACGTTGCTAACGTGGGGTCCTGAGATGGCTAGCGCTAGCTCTGTGTTGACGTTGTGTGGAAGTGTGATTGACATTGCTTAGCAGCCTGAGCTGTATGCACGTAGCAGCGTGAGCTGTGATTGGTCTACTTTTGTGGGGACAGACAGACCCTGGTCTAGAGGCTGGCCCCTTCAGCGCCACGCCGTAAAAAATAATGTCAATCATTTGGTTTCTTCATATTTCAGGTGATACGGAGATACAGCGACTTTGACATGCTGAACAACAGTTTGTTGGTGAGTCATAACCTTTTACATTCATTTACATTTCACTGAGTTTTCCTCTCGGACGAAACAGATATACTCCACTGTACAACAGATTTGCTTTGCAGCACCAAACCTGTTGTTAGTAGTTATTAAGTTGGCTTGATTAAGCCAATTTACTGATATTCTAATTGCCTTTTTTGTCACTGCTACTCCTCCTACAGCTTCGAAGCTACCAGCGCCAAAATTGCTGGGCATCTTCAGGGTATGCCCGTGGGGTGTGCTTGTGCCTTTTGTATGGATAGCTCACTTCTATCCCATCTTTCACTCGTTTTTTCATCCCTTTTTTCTCATAGACTTATAAAGGGGGTGTGGCTATTATCAACTTTTAAGCTAGAGCCTTCCAACTTGCTATACAATTTAGGACATGCCCATTTAATGAATGTTGATTCATTAAATGGGCATGTCCTAAGTTGTACACACACACACACCTTCTCCTTTTTCCATCCTACATATAACCCCTTATTCACAGATTTTTAATCCTTAATAACTTTTACAACGTTCGTCTTAGATAGTTGGGGGGCGGCTTGTTGGACTCAGGAAAGGGTCATATGTCAATAAACTAAGTACCGCACCTTTTCCTGATTGGTCTATCTTTGACTGTTAGAGAGTTGGGGGATGGCTTGTTGGAAATGTTAACATCTTTCTGTCGATTACAGCTTGGCTTTGTCAAGCCAACTTAA
>OMKL01133981.1:0-11652 GCA_900302295.1 Parasudis fraserbrunneri
AACTCAAGCCTCTATCATTTGCAACGCCAATAGTTAGGAACCCTGCTTTCACCCCATCCTATCAGGATGATCCGTTGTATGTTATTGGATTGGAAATACTTTATTATCCCATAGGGAAATTCGGCTTCATGAACCACAAGTACATCTCAGAAACAATTAATACAAACATTTACTGCAATTTGTAAGCAATAAAGGTAGACGCTTCCTAATTAATTAGTGAGAGTCCATTGTCCTTGATTTGTTTCAAATCACTACAGCTCCGAGTCCAGAGAGCTCCAGCGATAAGAAGGAGACCTTCGGGCAGTAGACTAGCAGCACATCTTCATAGTGCTGGTTGTTGAGACTACTCGTGGCCAGATAGACATCCTTTAAAGGCGTCACACCAGGGTAATTCGGACAGTTAGTAGCAGCTTGTAACTGGAGCTGAACTTAACATTCGCTGTGCTGACACTTTTCTTTGCCATGAGGTTTTTTTTGTAATTCAGTCAGGTGATATTGGTAATTGTCAATAGTTTTATTGATTACAGTGCTTGGCTTATATAGACCTGTAACCTACCCTTGTTGAGCTCAAGCTGACAAGGACTCAGTAGAAGCAACTGGGCTTGCAAAGCTGATGTCAAATGTCTGGGGCAGGCCGCCATGTAGAGGATCATTCTGGTTGAATGTGTATGTTGGCGAGTGGATTTTTTGGGTTAAAAGACAGTTGGGAAGTCTTGCTGTGTGAAAAGCTGCCACAGGTCATCTCACAACCAAGGAAAGGTAGTAAGGAAAGGCTGATTGCATTCTATTTTAATGCAGAAAATATCATATTTTTTGTATAACTCTGAATTTCTTCAAAGATACATTTGAGCAAAACAACAACAACAACAACAAAAAACAACAACTCGAAGCGCACGTGAACTGCCCTCAAGGCACATCAGCGTGACTCCTTGGCAAACACCAGTTGAGAGCCACAGGTGTGCAGAGATCAGTGAATGAACACAGAGGCTGTTCTAAAAGCTGTATTTTCCTTTGGTAGAACATTTTACATTACAGCGGACGTGGTATTTGTGTGGGAGGTCATGAACAGAAAATGGTCAGACCTCACTTCAAAGTTAATTAGGATTTCTTTCTTTGCCCAGGGTGCTACTTTTCAAATCATGTGCCTGTTTACCAGGGGATAATTTTTAGCAAAATGCACTTGAGAAGAGCAAATCAAGTGAGACATACTCCACCGGGATGACTGTAAAAGCCGTGTTGCACTTTGGAGTTTGATCAACACTTATTCTTTCAGTTAATGAGGAAATGACACGTTCCGTTCGTTAGTTTTACCTGCTTGCACATTACACTTGTCAATGTTCCGGTGAGGTTCAGTTCACACCATTGCTCCAATTACTCAGAAGAACACTGAATATATTTATTTTTTTAGTGAGCCGGCGCAGTCAGGTAAATCTTGGATATCTTCTGTGTAGGGCTGGGCGAAGTATCATATCACAATATCTTCTTCGTTTTCACAACATAACGGTATTTGACAGTATTCCGTTTTCCAGGCGCTCGGCACCTGTCCCTCCGACAGCCTCGAGCCGAGAGCCCTCGCGCTCATCGCCGGCACTGTGTGACCACGACCGACAAATTCCCACGGTCTTATCCATTCTCCCACCTCAGAAGGATCCGATCTGGGTGGCGAAGTGGGGGGTATTTAACGTAGGAGCGCGTTTACACCGAGGGGGGGCCGCCATCACAAGGTTTCAACCTCGTTACACAAGATCAGAATCGGCGCCGACGTGACATAGGCCCTGCTAATGTGCAGAATGAGGAACGGACTGTTAAAACGTCCCAAAACGCGGGGTGCTATGAGCCGGGTCGAAGGGTCAGCTCACTTTTAAATCAGCCCATTCGGGAGGGGGGATTTCATTTTGAAATTCTACTTCCGGTCCTCTCCAACTTTAACAAGTATTCGAGAATGAAAGTTTTACCTTTGAGAAATAAACTCCAGTTTATGTTTCTATTTTGAATGTTGAAAGTTAATTTGGCTCAACCTGGGTTTGACTGTCTCAACCCCCCCCTTACCCTTGTCTGTTGATGCTTATTGTGCAACACTTTGAGAGGCTTATGTTGGTTGTCAATGAAGTGTCAGTCAACACACACACACAACCGTGTGCGGACAGCTAAATGTGTTCATGTGAAGTCAATAATAAGATGTCCCGTACCAGCCATATGAGCCTGTTATGTTGACAGTGCTTGCGCTGTCTGTATTATGAAATGCAGATGTCTGGGGTAGATTAATTACAGAAATAGGATAATTTTTATGTCTGGCGGGGCTGGTGTTTAGCATGTCATTCATCTGGCTTTAACAGATGCTGGAAGGCCATCTGTGAGACCAAAGCTTTTAATCACAGCTAAGTCCATTGGACTGTGCAAGCAAAGGTCCTTAAGAGCTTAAAAAGCAGTCCCTGCAAAACACTTTCACACACGGTTTACTCTTCGACCTCGCCACTTGTTTTTCTCCTGGTAAATAGTTAATTCACTCTGATGATTATTAGGCAACTGTCTACTGGCCACTTTAGAGTGGGCCACTGATGACAGGTAAGTGAGTATCATCATCATCATCATCATCATTATCATTAATGGCTCATCCCGTAGTGTATGTAATTACCTTGGTAGAGAGAGAGAGAGGGAGGGAGAGAGATTTTTGTTAATTCATGCAGTCATTTGAGGAGAGAATGTATGCTATAGAATCCCTAAAAGCAGTCTAAAATATTACAGTGCAATGGCAATACAGCACTACGGACCCCAGCGTGGCAGAGGTTTTCACTGTGCTAAACTTTCCAACTTCTAGCAAGATATGTGCCACTAAGTCAACTTCTATGGGTAGTGGGCGGGATTCGTTTTGGCATGTAAATTGTTTCCTGCATAATTTGACTAAATAATTAGCTTAACCGTTTAAGAATTCCTACAGTTTCAAATTTCCTGTGTGGGAATTTTGTCAGTAACCAACACGGGAAGAGGCGAGTTTTCGATTTCATCAGTGGCACCAGAGCAATTATACTTCCGCGTTGTCCTTCAGCAGCCCTGTTACAGGAAGCAGTAATCTTTAGGGGTTAATCTCTCCACGCAGTTTACAGGTATTTACATCAATGGCTTTGAATGTCATACTGTGTCGCTGAATGAATGTACGCCGCAATGTATCCGTTATGTTGACAAGTTGAACGTTGCGAGTCATTTGTTTTGACAGTCGAAGGCAACGTTGATCAACGTGCCAGATTGTAGGTGTTATTATGGTTCACACGTTAGGGACTCGGAGTAGGCTACAAACACACACACACACACAGACACACACACACACACACACACTGAACGAAAACGCGTAATGTCAACACTGGCATATCAACTAATATACTTGTGCGTTATTGCATGTTACAGTGTCGTTCGGACGACCTCATTCCAATGCCATATGAAGTGAAGGAGGGACGGTTTCGGAGAACACAGCGGAGAAGCTACATGTCGGCTAACTAACCAAGAACCAATCGCTGCTCACGACAGTCAGAGGAACTGCGGTACATTAGTCCAACAAGAATGCCAGCGGGTAAGCGATGTGATGTGTGTGTTGCTGTGAATGCCAATTGAAACCGTTGTGATAATTGTCATATATCGACGTGCAAACCACGATATAGCCACAACGACAACAGTTCAACCAGTCAGAATGTCTGGACCTGTCGTTGGGGGTAATGCCCAGAGCCATCAGCTGCTTATCTCAAATCATATTTGTACTGAGGGTATTATAGCGCTGTTGTCAATATACTGTCTAGACTGTTGGATGCAGTTAGACAGTAGGCTAATAGCAGTATGCCAACTACACTGCAGGCCTTTCACAAAATCATATAGCGTTCTGTGGAATGACAGCCAGCCTATCTACTGTGTGACATAATAGCCTACTGTAGGAGAAACGGATTTCCATTAAAATACTTTCTTTTATGTTCCAATGAGTTACCTTCAGTATCATCGTTTGATGCCAAGTTGCATTGTCTTTTGAATGGCATTTAGGCAAGGAGACTGATGTACAAACAGGACTCTGTGCGTTTGACAATAGCCGTGCTTTATGACAGGCACAGGCATTTGGCAGTAGGCTAACTTAGAGGTTGAGTTCCCAGTTCTTTGAATTGCCCTCCTTATTCAAGGTAATCTATACTTGTACACAGCCTGGTGTTGACTCAGTGCAAGTGTGGTACTTCATTAGATTGAAAAGCAGTGTAACTGTTTACTTTAGGTTATGGATGTAGCTCCCTACCGTGGCTTTGGAAGACAGCGTTTTGATATCTGGACGGACGCTATTCCAAAGCCACCGTTGTCATCGATTTGGCTCACCTGTGGTCCTGCCAGCTGGGGTTGATCATTGTGGCGTGCGTAAGGGTTGCTCTAACTTGCTGTGAAAGTACTACTACTTTGTTCTGTCGCGACTGTTGTAATTTCATGTACAATGGTCTTGTTTTTTTTCCACAATATGAACAGGTGCAGGCATCAGGAGGCTAACACAGAGATTAAGTTCCCAGTTCTTTGAATTGCCCTCCTTTACTCAAGCTCTATCTATATTTGGACACAGCATATCCAAATATCAAGTCAAGCAAGTGTCGTTCTTAAATATCGTGAAAAGTAGTGTAACTGTTTACTTTAGGTCGGACGGTATTCAAAACAGCAGCACAGTATGTATCGGAGCAAAATAAAGTAAAGTAAAGTCCCACTGTTTGTCACACACCTGAGTGTGCGAAATTTGTTCTCCGCATTTGACCCATCCCACAGGGAGCGGTGAGCAGCGGCGATGCCGCGCCCGGGGATCATGTGGTGATCTAACCCCCCAATTCCAACCCTTAATGCTGAATGCCAAGCAGGGAGGCAATGGGTCCCATTTTTATAGTCTTTGGTATGACTCGGTCGGGGATTTGAACTCACGACCTCCCAGTATCAGGGCGGACACTCTAACCACAAGGCCACTGAGCTGGAACTGGAAAATGGAACTGGTAGGATTTTCAAACTGATCATACTGGGATTTTCCCCCGGGGGCGGTGGGGGGGGGTATTGATACAGCCGATACATTTGATCAGAAGTACCTGCCACAGCTCAGTTCCTTAACATTTTTCGGGGGTTTGCAGGGGTAGTCCACCACAGGAAGTGGCGTGTCGGCGGTGCATCTGTAAACGGCTGCTGACCTATACAGACACGGGGGGGTTTTGCCCCAGGCGATGTCTAGTCCACAAGAGTGCCTCCATGCCACATGCCTACTCTATAATTACTCTCTATGGTATAGTGTTAGCAGAAGTGGATTAGCAGTAATATGATGCCCTCAACTATTGATCTTTTATGGCCAACGCGGCAGAATGGGTCTCCACAGGGTGTGTGTTGTGTGTGTGTGTGTGTGTGTGTGTGTGTTTGATACAGAAAATGGAATTGGACAGACGTATAGAAGCTGAGCACTGCATTTTAGTGTCACAACTATTAATAACCAGCACTAATTGTGTAAGTGTCTGTGTGCGTGTGCATGTGTGTGTGTATTGGCGTGCCCGTGCTCCACTTCAACGCTCACTCGGGGGCCTTCTGGTGTGGTCTGGAGGCCCTCATTATCGCTGAATGTGTTAACCACCTCAATTAAGTCATTATTTAGGCCAAAACCATCCCTGTTATGTTTGCTGTGAGGCTGACTCCAGCCAGGGTCATTTTTTTAAAGGATTAGCAGTCTCATGCTGATTTGTGCTGTTTTGATTTTGCTTGGTTTTGTTCTTTTGTTCTTTGTCGCGTCCCCCAACACGTACTATTGTTCAGTCGTGAGCGTACTTCACACGTTCCTCGCTTCCAACGAGTCACTTTGGTTTCAGACGAAGGCTGTGTTCTGTACTCGAGATGGACGAAGAAGAGAACTTGGGATTGTTTTCCAACGCGTGTCCTTGGCGTGTCTCCGTCTCTTCTTTAGCGAGAGGCTCAGATATTTCTTCATCACCAGTCATGTTGTTGATCGGTGGAGTCCTTTCTCCGCACAATCCATGCTGTTCCGCCTACTGGCTCCGGCTAGTTGGCCACAAACCAGTGCAAAGTCAATGGGGTCAAGCTCCTGTCTGTGCAAGCTGACTGAGGACAACTGACATCTTCTCTGTGTGCTCTGCGGAGTAGATGTCAGTGAGCCTCAGTCAGGTTGGACAGACAGGAGCTTGACCCCATTGACCATGCATTGGTTTGTGGTAGGGCTGGGCGGTAATGGCCTAAAATCAATATCACGGTATTATTTTTGAGGGGGGTGCACGGTAACGGTGTGATAGCAACAGTATTGTCATTTTACTTTAATAAAACATAGTTTAAAAAGCCATATATTCAAATACAAATTCCATTTGTTATCTGTCATCTATTCTGTTATCTTTTCTGGATTAATAAAAAAAAACAAAAACCATTTTACCCGTTTTTTTGGACTTAATGTGGTTACCTATCTCAAGAGTCCAGTCATGTTACTTGCTGATGGAATGATCGTTCCTACTCATAAGGATAGCAGCCAGCTATAACGACCCTACGTGAACGCGCCTATCATAGGCCTGTTCCCGCCGCCCAGAGCGAACCTGCGTCTGTATGTTCGCCTAACGCTAACGGGACCGCTCCGCTTCGAGTTATAGCCTCCTTGGTCATCCGTCGTAACTTTTCGAGCTTGCAAACATTTATACGGCTTCATCATCTCATTAGAAGCCACATGAATAACTGGCAAACATCTCTCGCATAACAGGCGAGATTAACGCACACACCAACCGACCATCATTTATACACACACACACACCACACACACAAACACTTCTCCACTCTCTCTGTCTCTCCCTTTCGACTGTAGGCTGTGTGTGTGTGTTTGTGTGTGCGTGCGTGTGTGTGCGTGTGTGTGTGTGTGTGTGTGTGCATCGTTCCCTCCTCTTTCATTCCCGGCCAAGGACAAGACACACAAGGCATTTGTCTCATCAAGATTTGAGCCGAGTTTGCGAGGTGCGCCCCAAACAATACGCTCCGAAAAGGGACGGCGGGGGGAGTGAGACGGCAGCGAAGTCGTATCAAATGTGTGCCTCTCGCGGTGTTTTAGCCGCTATGAAACGATTAGTAAGTGGTCATAATTTGTTAAATAGGTCAGCTTTTGTTCAAAGATGCTTTGAAACGGGAGCTTTATGAAATATCAAGTCAAGATGGTGCCGGCCAGTTTGCTCCGCCGTCCTGACTGAGGATGAGAGATATGAAACGCTGTTTGCTCGTCATCCAAAAAAACGTTTACATAAATTAACGGTTTATGAGTAATACAAACGTTTTGGATTGATAATAAATAAATAAATAAATAAAGAAAGAAACTACACAGTTTCACGGTGTAAAATCCTGGATTTTGCACTGTTGGTTGATTCTTTCAGTCTGTGTGACGCTGTGCCCGTTAGAACGGCGGTCTGAAGGTGAAGTCAAAAACGATACCGCAGCACATATTTACAACGGTATGCTACTCATAGTAGTTAACTAGCCAGAGCTGGTATGAGGAATAGCATGGGTGGTGCTGAGAAAGGACTCTACCGATGAACAACATCATTAGTAGGTAGCAAATAGGGCTAGAGTTCCAAATATCAGAACTATCCCTTTAATGCCAGAGGGGACTTGACTGGAACAAAAAGCGAACGTTGTTAGCCCTCACTCCGTTGCTGAAGTCCAATGGGAATACATTTTTCGTAATAGTGGGAGGGGGAAGTGGGATTATCTTGAAAATCAATCATATCCTATTGGATAGCATTTTTATGTCTGCCTGTTGCCTTTGAATGTAGGATGATCCCGTGACACAACGCTGCTGTTTTTCCAGGAATGGAGAAGAATGGAACTTTTGACGCGCAGTAATATGCAGCGAAGTATAGTTCCAAGATGGAAAAAGTCATTTTCCACCTAATGAGGTCTTTCAAGGGGAATATCGCCTGAATTAAGAATTCAAATATGTTATTTCAAATATGGCCCAGGAAAGTTCAGTCAATATTTATGAACATGAACTACTCTCTCATGATGCCAGAAACTAGAGAAGTAAGACTCAAACTTGTGATGTCGTCAGGTATAAAGTAGGGTTGGGCGATGGTGCACATTCTTCTGTCAACCCATCGTCATCACATATTGTGGTGATACCCAATGTATTCTTCTATGTATGTGCTTGTGCCAGCAGCCCATCTCCCTCTCCCTCTCTCCCCCTCTCTCTCTCTCTCTCTCAGGCCACAGAGTCTCTGCTCCGTTACTAATAGCAGCGCAAGTACTCGGCAGTAAGCTAACAAATGTAAAGTAGCTAAATCCATTGCAAGTTAGATAAAGTAACCATTGTAAAGTACCATTGTGGCTCTTCATCTAAAACCTCTCCGGGAGTTTGTGGAATCATTTTTGCCATCATTAATTCAGTAAACAGTTGCTTAGCAAGCAAGGAGCTGCTTGACAGAGACTCCTAGCTTGACCTCATAAATCAATAAACTTTTCCTTTTTTCTACCGCAACGGTAGCTCATTGATGCTCGTCAAAACAGTGCGGGGGAGGGGTTAAACCACCCGAACTACACAGGCTTGAGAAAGCATCAGTTAAACCATGTGCAAGGAAGGGGCATTTTCACATATTAAATGACAAAAAATCAAGGTTATTTAAATCGTCCAGAAATCGGCAAGGGAATTTCAACCCGCGACGGGATTCAACCCATCGTCGATCCCCGACGTATTCGTCCTGTCGCCCAACCCCCGGGATAAAGTCTGGAACTTCTCCTTTGACAATGAATGTCTGATTTTGTGGACCCACAGAATGTTTGTTTGAGTTGACCTTTATTCTATATAGTAGTGTTCTCAATTCTGAAACAGAAAATGTACCCGTGTATACTCAGAACATTCCCCTGGGTGCCCAGTGTCATCTTTACCATCTCTCCCAATTCATCGTCTATGGAGCAGCTCCAGACTTTACGCCTGATGACATCACATGTTTGAGTTTTAGCATTGTAGTTCTTTTGGATTTGGGAGAGAGTTGTTTGTTTTCACTCGTGCTTTTGGACTGTCTTAGACCCTAGGAATTACATGTATGAATTCTCAAATTGGGTGTAGTTCCCCTTTAATGGACAACGTCTGTACACCTAATACCACGACATGTGAAACAACATGTACTACCACGAGGCTGCCAACAGCGGCAAGTTGAATCTTGAGAGACGGTGACATAACTCTTGTAGAAATAAATGGCTTCAGACAACTCCCATGTTGTTGTAACTTCAGTCGAAACTTTGGTGCTTGTGTGTGTGTGTGCGTGTGTGTGTGTGTATATGTGTGTGTGTGTGTGTACAACATACAACATACAGGGTTCCTACGCAGTATGGAAGTATGGAATTTGATTTTGGTCATTTGGATGCTTTTCTTTTGTAAAGTATGGAAAAATTGTGCTTCCAGACTATTGCCCCTATTCCGTTGTCTAAAATATAAAACGTCCCAAAAGAAGCGATGTCAAGCAATGTGTTTTTGATGGCATTTGGAGCAGGCAGCTAGCAGCAGCTAAAATGTGTACCGCTGAGAGCGCATGGGGCAGAGCGAGCAAGTGATGTCGTTGCAAAAGCAAAGCAAGAACTGTGTGTGTGTGTGTGTGTGTGTGTGTGTGTGTGTGGCGCGTGACTCTGCTACATAAATGCAAGTTTTCCGAGGCCTGGCTTGCCAGTCCCGGCAAAGGATTCCGAATTGGAAAAGAAGGCTAAATGCAAACTTTGTGTAAAAGCAAACGTGTGCGAGACGGCCACTGTGAGCCATATGGAAAGGCAAAAGCACTGTCGTCTGGTCGCAGCATCCCTCCACACCCAGAGATGAGTGGCGAGAATCCTAGCTACCGGTACTCAGTCTAGCCTTCAAAACAAACTGTAGCCGGAAGTCTAGGAGCAGATGAAAACGCGTTCTTATCTCTTTATGTCTACAAAGCTAACGAACTGAAGCTGACGTCAGCTAATCATGCAAACCGCACCCAGATAACCTTACCTACGATAAGAACACACCGGCCTGTTAGCTGCCTGTATGTGGTGAGTAGGCTCGGGACAGGACGGGTGTAAAGCTACGCATCTTCTATGGGTTTGGTTTATGATGCGTTTTTCTTTTGTCAGACTGGCTGAGTTGAGTTGCTCTCTCTCTCTCTCGCTCGCTCGCCCTTCCCGATGGCTGACCCTCTCCTATTAAATGAGCTGTGTAATGATGTTTGTAAAAGTAAAATGTGACCGGGAAACAGAATTTGATTTGATAGACGACACTGTTTCTGACAATGAATTCAAGAACTGTTAACGTTTCAGGCACGTTTTTTTTCCCCTCTCAACACACACACACACACACACGAAATAAAAGAACACAGAGCTATTTAGGCATCACTAGAAACTATGTTTCATTCTGTTGTGTTTAGATCTGGTGCAAGTCGACTATCTTTTTTTACACTTGAGCTATGAGATTAGAATAGGCCAAGCTGTCCAGGCATTGTTTTGGTCACAATCTGACAGGGAATGCTAGAGGTCCAGTCTAGCATTACATAATTGTCAGTGCTGCCCTTATATCATAGCCAAGGATAACATCTTGCATTCATTTGCATGTGTCCTGAATGAAAGTAGGCTAATAGAAAGGATCATATATTTTTCTTATTACTCTGTACTTTAACGATGGGTATCATCATTATTATTATTACAGGAATATTAACATTGTGACTGATAGTCTATTGACAACATGACTGACCTTTAGACAGGCTGTACTATATAGCCACTGTAGTCTACACCCAGGATGTGACTCAGCGTTATGTAGCAGTCTACACCCAGGCCCAAGATGTGACTCAGCGTTATGTAGCAGTCTACACCCAGGCCCAAGATGTGACTCAGTGTTATGTAGCAGTCTACACCCAGGATGTGACTCAGTGTTATGTAGCAGTCTACACCCAGGATGTGACTCAGTGTTATGTAGCAGTCTACACCCAGGATGTGACTCAGTGTTATGTAGCAGTCTACACCCAGGATGTGACTCAGTGTTATGTAGCAGTCTACACCCAGGATGTGACTCAGCGTTATGTAGCAGTCTACACCCAGGATGTGACTCAGTGTTAAGTAGAAGTCTACACCCAGGATGTGACTCAGTGTTATGTAGCAGTCTACACCCAGGATGTGACTCAGTGTTATGTAGCAGTCTACACCCAGGATGTGACTCAGTGTTATGTAGCAGTCTACACCCAGGATGTGACTCAGTGTTATGTAGCAGTCTACACCCAGGATGTGACTCAGCGTTATGTGCATGTGTGTGTGCATGTGTGTGTGCATGACGCGCACACAGGGCACCTAGTGTTCCGGGTATTTGGGATTTTGAAAATCTGGTCACGCTACTGTACGTGGCGTGGTTTAATTTGAAAATCATTTATTTACATAAAAAAACATCCAGCTATTAGTACTCTATTAGTAGCCGTCAAATACGGTCTTAAAAAGAAATCTACCGAGAAGTCTGGAAAAGTCTGGAATTTTGAAAAGGAAAATGTGTAGGAACCCTGTACATAACAGCAACCTCCCTTGTGATTTCAAGGTGTACGGAGATGAGAGAGGGAGAGAGAGAGAGAGAGAGAGCGAGAGAGAGAGGGAGAGAGAGAGAGAGCAGGTGTCGGACGCATCCTTTTCCATCTA
>OMKL01134009.1:4600-15513 GCA_900302295.1 Parasudis fraserbrunneri
GCACCTATGGGCCCGCCCCGTTCTAATATCGGAGATGCACCAGGCACAGGAGCGCTGCCACCACCGCTGTTCCCTGCTTAAGTTACTCACCATTTTGATGTTTGCGTCCATGATCCAGTAAGTCTTTTAATATTGTAAAACCAGTTGGAGAAGGCAAACTCCTTTGTTATTTCAGAGCACCAACTAAGAGAGATGTCTCTGTCGCTCCTAACTGAGTGAGGTGCACTCCCCTTTGTTTCATTTGGTGCCGTTTGTTCATTGTGCGTCAACGTAATACACTGATTGAATGTATTAATAATCTCAGTGCTTCCTATTGCGTTATATCGACCAAGCATAGTCTTGTTTTTCGTCATATGCCACGTAATGGCGATTTATTCAAAGTATATTTGAGTTTATTATGTCTACTGCTTTAGATGCATTAATTATGCTTCTCCAGCCATTTAAGGCCAATTTACCTTTTCAGCCCATTGAAAAGAACTATTGTTTTCCCCTCCTTCATTAATTGTCTTATATAATTCGTAATTGTTTGCCCAGTTTCTCCAACTGTTTAGACCTACTGTGTATTCACCATATTATGTTCAGCATAATTAGAGATTATATTATATATAGTATTTCCTATAGCCATGCTTCCTTATGATGCAGATTATATATACACAATTATATATTATATTATATTGTATTATGTCATATTATATTGTATCATATTCTATTACATTATACTATGTTATATGATATTATATAATCTTTGATAACCTACAGGATTTAAACACATGTTGTATATAATCTCTTCATTCCATTTGTATTAAGACTGTTCTCTTGTCTTCTAGAAACCATACATACATACATACATACAAACATGCATACCTACAACTACTGCTACTGCTACCGCTACTGTCTGTCATCAACCTTGTACCTCTGTAACCCCCTGCAATTGAAAGAAACACAAAATACAACTACCCATCACTCTGCATATCTGCCTCTGCCTCATCATTTCTCTCTGACCGGAGTCACATCAGTGGATGTTTAGTCCAGTTCAACCGGCAAATTCGCAATTCATCACTTCAATTCTTTTCAGTGACCTTAAGATTAGAGAGGCTGGCTCGTGACCGGAAGGTCACCAGTTTAAATTCCAGATAAATTCTCTCCTCTCCCTCAACAACTACCACTCAAGTGCCCTTGAACAAGGCACTTAACCTCCAACTGATCTTGTGCAGCTGCTCTGTGACCTACATGTATCTCACAGACCTGCTCTCCCACTACCAACCCTCTTGGTTCCTCAGATCTACCTCAGCCTGACATCTCCATCCTCTGCAGTTTTGGGACAGATTCTGCTCCAGGGCTGCTCTCAGGCTCTGGAACTCACTACCCCAAGATATTAGGGACTAAAGAGTCTGTCTCCATTTTCCTTTCCCACCTCAAGACCCACCTCTTCACCACTGCCTTCTCCTAGCAGGAGGTTAAAAAAAAAAGAAGAAAAAAAAAGAATAATCAGTCACTTACTGTATAATCAGTGGGCCAAATTCTGTTCTGCTCTCAATTGTGCAAAGACTTCAACCAAATCAATAGCAATTGTTCCACACTAGGGTGAAGTGGGTTTGCCAGGGCCAGATAAAAATGTTCATACCAAAGTTTATTACACACACTGCAAAGAAAAGTTGGACAAAATCTATTCCAAGTAATAAACTTTCTGTTCAGCCCTATTTTTAGCAGTGTGTTGAATATGCCTTTGACGTTTCACTGACCTTCCACAACATTCATCAATTTTTCATCATGCGTTATAATAGGCTCAAAAGTCATGTATTTATTTGAATCCATTTCCCAAATGAAAAAGCATCCCTGTTGACAACAACAGGAATAAAAATCAAAGAAATTTTTTTTCTGTAAGAAATTCAATGACATAACTTAAAGGACAGATTCACTTTTTTAACCCCAGTCTTATAGAAACATTGTCTGACATGATGTTGACTAGTGCAGAGTAGACCTTAATTTCACCAATCGCTTTAGTATTGAGAAACCATCCTCACCAGGCTCCAACATAATCCCTGGGGCAAGTGTTTTAGCCTTCAGAAACCATGATACCATGATGTCCTTTTCTAAACTGGAAAGCTCAAAGTATAGTCAGACATGTCTGTCAGGGCCTGGGTTTAAAAAATAAAAAATAAATAATCTAACCTAATCTTTAAGAATTATTTAGCTCTGTAGTGGACAGCATATTGATGATTCATTCATAGAAGGTAAGGTAGATGGGAGGAATCTTCTGCTCTCTCTTACCAGACTGGCACAGTGGAGTTCTCCATTTGAACCCTCCAAGGCTTAGAGGCGTAGATGGCCTCCCCGTTCACAGCCAGCCAGGCTCCCACACCTCTGAGCCGCTCCTCGAACAGCGGGGGGATCATCCCGTCCGGAGTGGGACCCACGTTCAGAAGGTAATTACCTCCAAGAGCTACGGTGTGAACCAGATCCTGTACAGCAGAGAAAGACAACCATGCGTAACAGAAGTTAGGAAAGGCTACGTCTAGATTCCATCATGATCTGGAAGGGGGGGTCGTCACTTGCTAGCCAAGCTGTGAAGCCCTAACTCGTCATAATCTTCGCCTAAAAATGTGTTACTCACTTTACTTTAGTATCTTTACTTACTTTAAACCTAACCTAAACCGTATCCGCTACCAACAAAATAAAAATAAATTCAAAAACGTCCTTCCAAGGGATGGGACCTATATGCTACTGTTAGGACACCTCACTGATAATAGTATTATTATAGTACTGAATGATCAGCCTTTTGTCGATGACTAAACACTTGTCATCTGTTAGTGGCACCATATGCACAGACTTGCATGAAGAGTCTCTACTTGACACTGATGATACTGATGATCGAGACACACTGCACAGTCGGTGTTGATACAGTAATTCATGATCTGCCCGACTCACTACAGGGAGCAACGTTTCCATCAGAGCTAATTTCAGGACGCACGATAAAGGATGTGAGTACACTGGTCCATAAATCCACTTCCTAACACTGAAGTGGCTAACAGCCTAGGTCTGCCCCCTCTTGGGTCGATTTGGCAGTTAATTTGTCATTAAGATCGTATCGACTTTTCTAGTCAATATACGCGAGTCTTCCCCAGGAAGAATAGTTGCTGCCTTGGTAGCAGCTCATGGGGATCTGAATAAATGAATAAACAGAATGAATGAACGAATTATTTATTTTATTTTTTTCCATGCGGAATGAATTTATTCCTGGATAATGAAAAACACATCTCTGGCATCACAATAATATTCACAAATTCACAATATGCTTTGGCCTTTAATAGCCTCCAGATTTGGAGAGGTCCTCTGGCGCATTATTGCTTTCATTTGCAGAAGGAATATAATGTGGAAGAAGTAGAGGTGTAACGATACACACATTTTCAGATTCGATACAAATTTCGAGTTTGAGGTCAGGATTTGATTTGATTTTCGATTCTTTGTGCGACAAAATGCATTCATACTACAGAGCTCTAATTATAGATTATACATAAACTACACAGCGTGGTTTGGTTCCGAAAAATAAAATCTGTATTTAAAAGTTGTAAACACTGACAATTATGCTAATAGGAGTAACCATAGTAGCCTGGTGGTATACCAGTTAAACCTAAGAAGAAGCCATTTTAAAGATTTATAGATTAATCAAGACTACTTGATTAGTCAACAAAATCCTCTGACTATTAGTGGACTAAGAATGTCTCTAGTTCAGGACAGACCTAGTAAGCACATTGTGCTGACTCTATCTCCTCACCTCGATGATAGTGGGCAAGTCCATCAGCTCTATGACCTTCATGTTCCTACGGTAACCCCAGGAGAAGGTGTCCACAGACGTGCACTTCTCCCACTTGTGCTTTGGAAGCTGCCCCGGGGTGTACTTGTCTTCACAGTTGTAGTAGCCGCCATGTTTGCAGGCGCAGCCCGCCCCCCACCTGTCATTGGTCACCACCGTGTCCTGAAGCAAAGAAGATCCAAATGAGAACCAATCATGTGTACCCTACTGTTTAACATGACAACGTATACAACAGCAAAAAGCAAAAGGACAGCATTTGAAAGTCAAATGTATTGCTTTAAGGGATAGGTTGAATTTCTTTTACATGAAGTGGTATGAAATATTTGCCAGTAGTGTAATTGATGCATAGCCATTAGCCGACTTAGAGAGTCCCGTGCTCAGAGTTCTGGCTGTGTTCCAAGCGAGCCGGGCAGCTTCAGACAGGCAGCACATGGGGACCGGTAACAAAAAGCTTTTAAGCCACGCCACAACATGCAAATCAAAGTTTTAACCATCCACAATAGAATACAGCAGTCCTCATATATTTCCAATACAGAGGATATGGATTCTTCCCTAAAACCGACGCAATATGTTGGAATTAGCTAGTTAGATAGCCCCAGTGCATAGTGATACACTTGCTTTCTTCAAGAAACAAAATAATTCCAACATATTGCATGGGTCTGAGAGAAGAATCAAACATGTTGTGGTGTGACATAAAACCTTTATGTTACCAGTCCCCGTGTTCTGCCTGTCTGAAGCTGCCTGGCTTGCTTGGAACACAAAACAACTCCGGCCACGGGACTCAGCAGGTCAGCTATTGGCTATGCATTGTCTACTCTACTAGCAAGTAAAAAAAGAATATGAACTATCCCTTTAAAAAAAAAAAAAAAAAAATATTCCTCTACCAATTCATGCATGTCAGGTCTATGTATCCCCATCTGTCAAAGTATAGCTCACATGTGTAGTGGAGTGGCCCTGCCTGTGGCCTTGTACACCTTTTATCCCTTTTGGACAAGATGAAGTGGAGAGGGGTTCCCATTTGAAGGACCAGTAGATTTTTGTCTTCCCATGTGGGAAAACCAGATGCTAATCCACAGGCTCGAAAATAGACAAGAGTAGTTGACTGCAGTCAGGGGAGCAAGCCTCAAGTCAGACAGCTTATAGTTTACTATTCCAGCAACAGTAGACACCACATTCATTATAAACAGTAATGTGTGTACAAGATAACATAATTAGGCTACATTACAATTATAGTTCAATCAGCAATTAAAACGGTTAGGCCACTGATGATCATTCATGTTCATCTGGTTCATTTTGGTTTTGATTTTACATGAGGGATATAAGAAAATAGCTAGAAATACAATAACACCTAACTACAGATTTATGTGAATCAAGTGTCCCCTCCATCTTTTTTATTTGATTATATTTTATTCTAATGGATACGGGGGGTTGAGTACCAAGGTTGTCTTCAAATTGCTTTCCCATTACATTTTATTCAGGGGTCTTGATTCATTTATTTCAATATGGCATAGCCGAGAGGTTGATATGGCAGCATTTATGAGGAATAAGGCATTCAATTGTGAATGTCAGTTGGCTACTCATAAAATGATTGTCTGCCTTACAGCCCATGAAATTTATCTTGGAATAATGCTGATTAATATTAAGATTAAAGTCTCCTCATTTCATTGTTGGAGGCGACATAAAGCTTTTCTGAGCCTATAAGTGCTTAGCTCAAACTATAGCAAGTCGTTTCCCATCATGCATGAGGTTCTGCATTTGGTGAAGAGCAACTGCAGTGCCTAACCCTCAAAACTGCAAGTGCCTCTGTCCCATGGGATTTCCTGTGGCTCATGCAGTCGGGTCTCCAGAGCAAGTCGGATAAAATTCTAACCGTCATGAAACGTGCTTACTGCTTAGCAAGGTGGCAGTCTAAACTGTGCAGATCTGACATCTCAAATGAGCCTGGTGTGTGTTACCGTGTTGCAGACTGTACAGACTTGGATTGGACGTGTTTCAATACAAGGGGAGGTCAGAGCACGGGATGAGTAGTAGAGTAACCCAGCCTGAAGCCTATACTAAGCCTACCATCTCCCTTGACCAGAGCATTCCCCTCTGGCTGACTGGTAGATGTTTGGCTTCCCATTAGGGCTGGGAGGTATAACGTATTTTAAGGCACACCGTCATGAATCCATGCAGAACTTATGTGTTTTTACAATACTGTTGTCAGGGGTATATACTGTACAGTACATACAAATATTTTAGTGTATTTCAATATATGTAAATAGACATTACCCATTGTAACAGTATATACGAGATAGAAATTGGGTGAGACTAAACCATTCTGAATGAAACAGAACCATGACAACTGTACTAGGGGGGAAAAAGACATCAAAAAGACATCACTTCACAGTTGAAGTTGCACTGGAAAAAACTACTACCGTCAAATATCTTAATACCATAAAAAAATATGAAAGTTACTGTGATATGATATTTTGGCAATGTCACCCTGCCCTACCTCCCATGCAGGAGAAGCGGGTTGGAGTCTGGGTATGTTACAATTACCAATCTAATCTGCTGTAAATATTGTTCTGCTGTAAATATTGTGTATATGTGCGAATTTTGAATCTCTTTACTGTTCAGTACTTACTGTGTACTGTGTATACTTCTGGGTACTTATCTTTACTGTGTATTTGGGTTCGGTGTTCTGTGAGAGCTACCGGACAGGTGAATTTCCCCAAGGGGATTAATAAAGTAACTATCTATCTATCTATCTATCTATCTAATGGATGCTCACTTTAACAGGACTGTCATTGTAGAGCCAGGCCAGGAAATCAGTTGAGTTCCAGTAGGTGTCTGGTGCTTCCCAGTCTCCATCAGACCAGATGACCTCAGGTCTGTACCTGAAAGGCAGTGAAAAGAGAACTCAACTAGTGCTGTACTGTGTCCATCCAATGTCACAACCATTTCTCACACATAACGTAGCTCCAGTCAACACAAACAGATCTGACAGAATTGCAAAGAAGTCTACAACAGTACACACACAGAAAAATAAAACAATAAAAAATAAAATTCTGCATCATAATCAACTTTATGTGATGCTGTAATGTTATACCTTACAACCATGTTATAAAGTTCTGGCAGCAGTTTATGCTGCACAAACTCCTTTGTTTTGAAGCCATTCTTCTTGTCAGACAGGTAAAGAGGATGGAACCACTCATACAAGGAGTTGTAGAGTCCAAAGTGCAATGACCTAAGAGAGTGAATGGTGTTCAATAAGGAAGGCAGAACAGTCACCAGCTGAACATTGTATTCACAGTATTCTCATGACTTGTTGTAATGCCTAAAAATATGGATACAATGCCAGGGCCCATTAGCCATGGTTGTCATCTAAGATCATCATTATAATCAACTGTTATTAAATAATAATCAAATGTTTGCCTATCAAGATGTCTAAAATGGAACACTATGGATATGCAGAGGCCTGTCTATCACTTCAACGGAAAAAAAGTTTTATTTGATAGCCCTGGGCTTTTATCAATATATCATCATTATACCACTGTATCGGCTCAACTGCTCCCTTCCATTGCAGTGCCATTCGGCCTACCTGTTGCGCACCGCCTCTCCCAAGTCTCCTACGAGATCTCTGTGCGGCCCAGTGTCAACAGAATTCCAGTTCCACGAGTTTGGAGACCCCCAGTTAGTGAATCCCTCGTGATGTTTTGCCGTCAAAACGACATAGCTGAAATTAGGCTTCTGGTTAGGGAATTACGCATTGTGGTGATGACATGAAGCACGGCATATAGCCAATAGATGCATACACAGCATAAAGAAAAAGTATGAAATGCCTACTTTGCACCAGAAGCCTTGAATATATCAGCCCACTCCCCTGGGTTAAAGAACTGGGCATGAAACTGGGGCGCAAATTCTGGATAGCTGAACCCAGGCGGGTAGTTCTCTGACATGTAGAGAACACACCTTGGGTCGGGGGGTTGCTGGCCTTGCCAGTGCCACCAAAACCATTCGCTGTCAAACCCTGCCACAGAGAATACTCCCCAGTGGATGAAAATTCCGAACTTCGCCTCATCGTACCATACAGGCAATGGCCTTGCATCCAAACTCGTCCAGTCGGCATTATATCGCGCCCCCGTCTGCGATAGCAAAGCGCCGATTAGGAAGAACACGGCTTGGGCAAACATAGTGATCAGTGGCCCTGTAATATGCTATCTTCAAATACACAACTTTAAACGCAAACCTACGAAAATTTGTTTCAATCAGTTCGAAATCGAAAGCCCTTTGTGATGGCCATGTTTACTGCATCGGGGGAAGTCATGTTTCCCGTCACATGACTATGGGTCACATGACTGACTGTCCTCTTTGTAATAAACTATTTGTCAGTGTCCAGCAAGACTGCTGCGTTGCGCATAGGTCAAATACTAGGCTACACAAAATAACTGACCTACTACAAAGTAAATTATTAAGGGCTATAATCAAAGGTACATTGACACAGAAAAATGCCACCCTAATGAATTACGGCGTTTTTATTCAAACAACATAATATTATTAAAAACACATAGAGGATTACAATATGGGCTATTATAGTCGAATTTCACAAACCTCAAAACCAACAGAATGCTCAGACGTGCGCGCACACTCTCTCACTCACTCGCTCATTCCCGCACACACTGCATGAAAGGATCAACGAAATTTAGGGATAGGCTAACATTAGCCTATTGTTCTTCCACCTTTTTACACATTTTGTTGTACTAAAACATATTCCACAGTGCATTTAAATGGCTTTTTAACACTAGTCTACAACTGGAAAGGACTTTTCTAGAAATGTAGGCTATGCAAAATAAAGTAAATCTAGTTTGTCATCCATCTGTTTCATTTGTTCTAAATTGCCTTAGTGAATAGAACATTCAACATTTAATATATTCCTCAGATTTTATCTTGACTAGTTGCCTGTAATAACTGAAATAGGCAGTATATAACATAAATATGACATCTATCAATATGAGGGGAAGGTGAGGGAGAAAACAGCGTGAAATTATTTGAAAGCACTCCAGGCTGTCCAGTAGGAGCTGAGGGTGCTGGGGGCTAAGCCATTTAAAATGTGAAGGCGGGATTGATGTAAAAGTAGAAGAAGGGATGGGTTTACTGGAAGGTTAGTAGCGAATAGGGTGGTACTGGGGTCGGGTTCCAGTCCGCCTGGGGTGCCAATTCGGAGAATTTCTGAAACTGGAAACGGGAGAGAGAGTCAGCGATGGAGTTAGAATGGCCTGGGATGTGGGCTGCGCGGAGGATGAATTGGTGGGTGAGGGATAGTCAGGTGAGGCGGCGAATGGACTGGGACCAGTTGGTGTTGATGATGTTTACGACTGCTGTGTTGTCTGAGTGGATGAGGACGGATTTGTGGGACCATGAGCTCCCCCAAAGGTGTGCAGCTGCCACTACTGGGTATATTTGGTGGAGTGCGGATGACGATACGCTCTGGGGGAGCTCGGAGAGCTCGAGGGGGGGCCACGGTGCCGCAAACCACTTGCCAGCGTAGTACCCCCCCGAACCCGACGGAGGGGGCGGCGTCGGTATACAGATTGATGTCTTGGGGGTGAGTGAGTAGATCATGATAGAACATTGTGATGCCATTCCACTGGCCGAGGAACAGCGCCCATAAGCGGAGGTCTTCAAGGCGCGCGTCATTCAGCACCACCTCGCCGGACAGCTCCTGAGCAGTGGATGCTAGGGCCAGGAGGTGGGCTATGAAGGGCCTGCCCTGGGGGATCAGCTCCTGAGCAGTGGATGCTAAGGCCAGGAGGTGGGCTATGAAGGGCCTGCCCTGGGGGATCTGTGGGATGGTTAGTTTGCTGCTGGCACCATTTCAGATACTCCCAACACAGAAGAGAGTAGAGATAAATCAGAATCACATGTTAAATTACAATAGGTGTGCCTTCCAGACCCATCACATTGGAATCCTGTTTCAGCTGGATGGTGAACATGTGAGAAAGAAACATCAAATCAGCCATAGTGAGATGACTGGCAGGATCAATCAATTACTGCTGTAGTAGTTCCCCGCACCTTAAACACCAACAGGGGCTGGAGGAATACTGAGCAAGTTATCAATGAAAAGGCCTAAAGAATCCCTGCCTTAAACAAGACACCAAATCTTAATGTCATTATGGATTCAGATCAAATGTTAAATGCCCTTATCAATAACAATAGTCTGTAGACTATAGTATAGTCTTAATATATTGCAAGAATTAGAGGATGCATGTCCAAACACGACTAGAAAACTACATGCCTTCATCTCTAGTAGGTTAATGGGCCTTTTCAGGTCTCGCCAAAAGATCTTTGGCAGCTACAGCTCATTCAGAATGCTGCTGCTGGAGTTTCAACAAGACTAGGCTGGACACCATCAGTTTGCATGGAATGTTTGTGTCGTTCTTCATCCTCCAAAATGGCTGCCTGTAATCATTGGTAACCTCCTTAAAAGAAAATGCCCAATTTCTGTGCAGTGGTAGAGACGGTAAAGAATTGGAAAAGCATGATATTACTAAAGTTCCACTGTGACTTGTTTACAAGATCCAGGAATAAATAATTTTATTAACAATTTTATTTATTTATTTTATTTATTCATTTATTTTTAAACAGTCTAAAATGTATGTTCACCACTGCCTTGATTAAATTGTTTGTTGTTGTGATTGCAGCCTAATGAATTTGCACTCTGATCTTCAGGCTACATATCTATATGGTGGTCCTGAAGCTCCATCAAACCGTACAGTCTCTTGTCTCTGTCAGGCAAACGCCACCTCAGCCTCAGGGCCAACACAGAGAGGCTCAAGAGAAGCTACTATTGCCATACCAAACTAGTCTGGATAATACTTATACATACTTTACATTACATAGACCTAAAAGGTGACTCAATGGCTCTAACGACTGTAGTTATCCTGAAATTACCCTTACATTACTTGAACCATGAACCTTAATTCTGTACATTACTCTCTATGGCCTTGGCCAGTCCTTGGTGCCAGTAGCCATCAGGCTCCACAACCAAGTTTGACCCAACTTTAAGACCTGCGCTGTTCATTACTGACTTGACTCCTGCATGGACTCTGGCGCACTT
>OMKL01134068.1:7751-21766 GCA_900302295.1 Parasudis fraserbrunneri
GCTAGCCTTGCTTAAAACTCAGGGAGAGGTGTTAGTTGGCCAACGCTAGGCTGACCGTACCTCCCCCGCTCCCAGCCATTGTGCTAAGCTAGGATAGCATGCAGCCAGATCTCTTTTTACTGAACGCACAGAGGAAATTGGTATCTATCTTCTTGTCTGATTCTGGGGAAGACAGTAATCGCAGCTCCTTTAAGGGCACTTTGGCAGAGATGGTGGGCAATGTAGATGAAATACCAGCCATCCTCCAGCTGCCAGCTCACAGCTAGGATAGACCCTCCTATCAGTGCTGGGGACCAAACCAGCTACATTTCATTTACTTGTCACCGGCTCTACCTCTAAGCCATACTGCCAGCCTATGTCAAGTAACAAATATGTATACATTTAACAAGTTTTAAAAGTATTACTTTGAGTAGTATTACATTGAATATATATTATTGATGGGTGGTAACAAAATGCACAATCATTTTGTAAATAAAGTTTAGAATGATCTGCCCATATCAGCATACTGTAATTGAACCAAACAGTAAAGGCAAAGACAAGACTTCCATGTCTCACTGTCACCAGGTAATGATATACTCCGTAGGCACGATACAAATGCAGGCAAACTGTATTTATTTTAAATCCAGGCAGAGGTACATCTTCAAACAAAAACAATGTCAAGAAAAAACGGAGGTCGGCAACAAGAAAGTCATAGAGTAGTGTTACAGTGACATCCGGTTCCGATAATGTAATAGGGATTTGATTTTCTGTCAGTCTCAGTAAGGCCGGCTTTGATGATGAGAGCCAGCAGTTCCGAGGTAAATGGAACATGCCATGAGTCTCACAGAAGACTCTCACGGGAAGCACATGATTTGGAGAGAGGCCATTTTGGAGAGAAGTTTTTGTAGCATGCCATCACCCTGGCAACGTTTCTTTGTTTTTGCATTAGTAATGTCTCGTTCGTCGTTATGTTAGTTTGTCATTGTCTTCACAATAAACTGATCACTGAAGGAAGCAACCAAAGTGAAGGCGCCGTTCGCCTGCGAGAGGTGAACTGACCGGACAGACTGAGCTGACCGGGCCCTTTTTGACCGACAGCACTGGAGGTAAGCCCACTCTCACCCAATTCAGACCAGCCAAGCTAATGTACACCTATTTAACATAAATGATCAAAGGGCACTTCAGTTCTGGTTATTCCCATGACTACAACCTTATACTTGTATATGTGCAAGACTGGTTGTACCCGGGACAGTCTCAAAAACACGGACGGGACCGGGTGGGGCGGCTGAGAGATATTCACACTATGGTGGTGAAAACAATACTGCTTGAGGTGAACTGAAACTGAGGGGAATATAAGGTGAGTGAAGACAGTAGGTGGTTGGAGAACTAACGGGGGACAGGTCAGTGTAGCAGAGCTAATGAGGGACCGGTGGGAATAGTTAGTAGGATGTGGATCTCTTGAACGAGGGCTTGGGCATGGTTGTGACACACCGTTTCTTTGTCTATAGTGGTTTGAGCATTCACAGCTCCACGTGTGTGTTGCACGTTTGGGCAGTCGGAACATTGGGACAACTATGGGAGAATTTGAGGAGTGATGAGCTTGTTATAATTCAATTATCATCGTCATAATATTCATGTCCTGGTTTTTAATATGGGGAGACAGCCGAGAGAGGAAACAGAGGGTAGGTGTTTTCCCCCCGTTGCATCCCCACTTCTTTTCTCTTGTAGTTTATTTCATTTGAAAGTTTTTGCATTTTTGGTTGCATTCCGAGGTGTCCGAATCAATGTTCTGGGCTATCTCTCACATTGAATTTTGTGGCATCTTGCTATCTTTTCAAAAATACATATATGCAGACTTTCTTTTGCAAATCATTCCAGGCGAGAGCAATGAATGCGGTCTTCACACATCAAAATACGGAAATGCCTGACTCAAGGCAAGCGGGCCAATCACAGTGCTTGCGTTGCCAAGTCGCCTAGGCGCAGGTCTATTTTTGGAGAGGCGCATGTAGGAATCCGCCAGTAGGCTCCTTGGCCCTACGCCGGGACCGCAGACACCTCCGGCAGACATTTTGACATCGAAGTCTGTATCAGGCTTAAGGCGGAATGTAACCACGAGTCACAACAACCTGACCTGAACGTCACCAGAGATATTCTTTACCGTATGTCTTCATGAATAGAAAACCATTTGTGGCAGCTGACCCTGAAACAGCCGGGCCACATAAGTGGCTTTTACAGGGGCCCTTCGGCACAGAAGACACAGGGAAGATGTTCAAAACAGTCCATTTCATTGAAGAGAGTGGCAAAATGTTAAATGCCAGAACAGATTGCTGACATGTCATCAGGCTCTCCCTGAAGAGTGTGTGGGGATGGCTGATTTAACCTGTGTCCATCAATTCGGTGTGCAGCCAACCGTGCTCCTGGGTCTCATTGGCTTGACAAAGGACACGTGCGGCTGTTCAATGCCAACCTGTCCCAGATATATTCAAGAATCCTACATTCTGTCAATTCAAGTCTTTTTTAAGCAGTTCACCTCCATTACTATGTAACCCCCAAAATTATCTTTCATTTCAGTGCTGCTTTGCTACTTTAAAAGGGGAATTCCACCCATTTTAAGAATTCACATATTATGTTCTTCCTGTGCCCTGGGACAGTTCAGTCGGTATTTGTGAACACGCACCACTTTCTCCTAAAGCTAGGAATCAGAGAGAGGATCCTGTCTGAACTCTCCAAACTCAGATTGCGTGTTCACAAATATTGACTGAATTGTCCCGGGGGCACAGGAAGAACATTCTTAAAGTGGGTGGCATTCCCCTTTAAGGTCAACGCGTGCACACACAAATACTCTCACGTGCCCATCCAAACAAAAACAAAATACTCCTTCGCACAAAACCCCCACCACCACCTTTTTTTTTTCCATCCTTGTTCTTTCCTTTAATCAGTCAACAACCTTAAAGGAGCTGATGCAGCTGGTACCTCTTGGGAGGTGAGACATGCTGCGTCTGGAATCTTAACAACAGTCTGCAGCCCACACACACACACACACACACACACACCTCTTTCCTCTTCACATTGTCACACAAGGTTAATTTGTCACATATAATTGTACAAGCACAGGTGCAGTGACATGCTTCCCCCGAGCAAATGAATGTAGATGTAAAATACAGACATTGAGTAATGTACATGAATTATTCAGAGTCCTTATTTAGCATCCGGATGGCTTGGGGATAGTAACCTCCCCTCTTGACCCTCTCCGTGTTGGTCCCAAAGTTGCGGTAGCGTCTGCCTGACCTCAGCAGGGAGAAGTTGTTCGGATGCCTGGAGTCCTTTATGATTCTCTTGGCCTTGCTCCTGAACCACTTGTTCTACATATCCTGAAGGTTGGGGAGTTCGCCTCTGGTAGTACGCTCGGCTGACCGTAACACTCTCTGCAGTCCTGTGAGGTGCTGTTTACCAGGCGGTGATATTCCCTAACAGGATGCTCTCTATGGATCGTCCCACTCTGTCTCCTTTTATCTCTCCTTAGAAGAACTTTACTTTAAATGTGTCAGCTTTGAGCCTCCCAATCAGTGTCATTAGTGATCAGTTTAATTGTATCTCAAAGGTGCCAAACTAATTAGAAGTGCTCATTACTTTGAGTAATGTATTCTGTCCCTCCAAGGAGGATAGATGTTCATAGATTGCTTCTTTTCAAACCAAAGTCTTGTGTAACATGAAAAACGTTGATACAATGTTAGTTGTACACATCACATACACCATGTAAAATACTGCACAGACAATCTTCCTTATTTGATGAAAGGCAAACAAACTGATGCAGTGAGCAATCCAAATTTGGGAACATACTGATTACAGTAGATTTACATTGTAGTCTCAGCACAGACCACATTTAAACCAAGGTCTCTGTCATAGACAAGAAAGACGAACTTTCCCGATGATGAACAAAGACATCATTCTTCATTTGAATGGAGACGTTCATGTAGGATTCAGCAAAAATGCAATGGTGTGATAATTTCCATTGAACATAGGGTAATTCAAAACTGCCCTCTTTCCAAAGTTCAGCTAATTACAACATCTGAACAACAGTTCAGTGGATCCTCTCAAACCAAAGTGACATAAGTCTCATCCCACAGTCTTTTTGAAGCACTGCAACTTAGTCACAAAACACAGTAAAATGCTGTGGCTTGTTCATTGCACTTTTGTTGTGGTTTTCCCATTTCAACAATAGTCTCCCAACATTGATCAAATTCCACTCATATTTCTTGTGCAAATTGTCTCCACATGACACTTTATGTGCAGCGCCTTTGTCACTGAAGCACTGCAGACAGCATAGTTCTGACACAATATATAAAGGAACTCATTCATCACAATATCATTTGTGTCCCTGATGTTTCTCACAGTGGAGGACCATGCACTGAAACAGATTTCATTTGTGTTCGAATCCACTTTTAATTTTGTCCCGCCTTACTCGCGTGAGTTTGACTTGAAGACATGGTCTCGACGGTACACGAGTTGACAACTATAAAAACTGTCCTATTTCTAAATGTATCCTAACCTGTTCTATATTTATAGGCCACAGAGCGATCACAGCAGTCTATTTCATATTCATTGTGAAGAGTATGCTCATGTGTGCTTCATCACACCAGGCCCCATTCCAGCCCCCATTCCACCCTCATTTTGCGCCGCCTAGAGAGAAGCCTCTCAGGTGTTTGTCTCTTTACTAGTGACTTTGCATTGCAGTCACGCTACCTCTGAATTTCTGTTGGCTGTCGATCTGTTTCTGAATGCAATTTAAGATGTGATCCACGAGCAGCCATGTTTAGCCACAAATTCCAACTCAAATACATGAAGGAAGTGACTAAAACAGAACGCAGGGTGATTTTTCTAAGAATAAAGGAATATTTTTCTGATTGAGAAATGTTTGCATTACTCCAACAAATAGCTCATGTTGATTTAAAAGTTCATATAAACTTTGTATGAGCTAACAGAATCATTTGAGCCCAGGACATTGTGATTACATGGCATGCACCTTAGCTTGGTGAGCCACCAGGACACCCATGTCCCATATTAAGTAAAATTTGTTCTCAGCACCAGCCTAATTTGTTACCGTATATTCAATTCCCTTAAACCATATTTGTCTTAAGATGAGAAAAAGCCAAGCACCTAAGTGCTGAGTTTTTTTTTAAGTAAGAATGAGATTTTATTTTGACAAGTCTTTTGAAGTGAAATTTTACTCTGTGTCCTGTGGTAGACATGAAGATAAAATGAGGAATAAATCTATATTGTACAATAACTGCTGCACCTTTCATTACGGCCAAGTCATAATCTACTTAAAAGACATCTTGGGGGGGGAGGGAAAGGCCATTATTTAACTGACCTCAACATGGGTTCACCTGTGAAAAAAGGTTGGGAACCTGCACACAGTAGAAACAACAAAAGCATGAACCTCTTTTAAGGTTGACGATGTTGAATCAGTGTCAACACACTTAGACAATGGAGCTGCTGTTCATATAGGAAGATGATGCCATTGCTGCTTGTTTGGACTTGGCTGAGGGATTGTTTCTCTCAAACCTGTGACAGATTCTTTCCGCCCAAAAGCTGTACGGTTGGGGTCTTTAAAGTTCAAAGGAAGGTGTAGGGGGTCTTGAAAACAAGAACCCCCAGAGGATGTGAAGGATAATGGCTGCTTCCTGCAGGTATTATTGTCTGTTATGTTGGCCAAACCAAGAGCTCCTCTGTCACTGAATTCCCCTTCCTGATATTATGTCCTTTGCCTTTACAGCAGCTCTAGCCAAGCCAAGCATAATGCATTTTGGAAAAAATCTTCTAATGCAGTCAAGACAAGAGGTCAGCTGATTTGGCCTCTGTCCAGGATGTGGTAATAACACAAGGGTCAGCGAGCAGGACGTTGTAGTCATTTATAACAAGAGAGGAGGATGAGCGATGGAGGCCAAGAGGAAGCAGCAATAAAAATGAAATATGCCAACGAAATTTGGGGGTGGAAGGATTAACCCTTTCGGGTGTAAAATCTCACATGTGCAATCAGAATTTTTGCTAACTGATCTCATGAAGATGTCACAACGGCTACTGGCCATTGAAAGCTATGGAGTTTTAGAATTCTAAGATAGAATTCTGAGAAAACATTCCAAATAACATTTGAAAGGTTTAAAACACATTATTCAGTGGGGCAAGTTTTTAAGGTAAAAGCCATGCTATCCAGATAATGATTACATGCATAAATGCATTTCATTAGTCAGAACTCTAACAAATGTCCGAGGTCTGGCAAACATGCAAGCACCTCCTTTAAATACTTTAGATGAAAGGGTAATGTGATACAGTGCTCCTGTAAAATCTACATACTCTTGCAAAAAGTTTACTTTTTGTAGCCTTACAAACTTCAATTAAAAATGATTAAATGGGGGGGGGATCTCAAGTGTACAATAATAGCAGCTGTAAACTAGCTCTGGGGTAACTAATTACCTTCCAGATCACACACCAAGCTAACTGGCCTCTAACTGTGTTCAACTGCAGTGAATCAGATTATTTTAGAATAAAACCAGCTGTTCCTCGGATTCCACTGCTGGGGTAGTGCATTTCAGAGTAACAGAGAAACAAGGAGCTTTAAAAGAACTCTGGGATATAATTGTGGGAAGGCATAGATCAGGAAATAGGCATAGAAAGATTTCAAAGGCCTTAAATATTTCTTGGAGCACGGTCAAGACCGTAATCAAGGAGTGGAAGGTGTATGGCACCACCAGGACCTTGCCCAGATCAGGCTGTCCGTCCAAGCTGGATGACTGAGCAAGAAGGAGACTGATTAGAGAGACCACCGAGAGGCCACTGCAAACTATGAAAGAGCTACAGAACTTAATGGCAAAGACGGGTCAATATGTGGATGTGTCAACGATACAGAAAGTTCTTCACAATTCTGGCCTTTATGGTAGGGTGGCAAGAAGGAAGCCACACCTCAAAAAATTCCACATTGAATCAGGTTTGAGGAAAAAACAACAACATTTTTGATGTTGAAGCCATGTTCCAAAAAGTGTTGTGGTCAGATGAAACCAAAATAGAACTTGGTGGCCTAAATGCTAAATCAGTGGTGCTCACACCGTGGCTCGCGAGCCACATGCAGCTCTTCGATGACTATGGTGCGGCTCTTTAAGTAGTCTCCAATTTAGATTTTAAACAGGTATTTCCAAAGATTTTGCCCATGACATTTTCCAGTTGTGATAACTCATTAAAACTGAATTTCCCATTAGTTACAACCACTGACCTATGAAAATCTGACGCCCCCTCCCTCTCCCTCTCCCTCTCCCTCTCCCTCGCCCCTCTGAACGAACTACCAAAATGTATCTTGGGTCACGCGCTCTGCATCTGTGCGCACTCATCATATCAGTGGAAAGCTAAGGTGAAGAAAATGGCAAAAAGAAATGATACAAATGCAAGTACAAAGAAGAGTAGGCTACAGTACATTCAAAGATGAGTTGCATTTTTCTGCTTTGAGAAAACACCCGATGTCTGGTAACGAGGCCTTCTGACTGTCCTGCAGGAGGCAAAATAACTGAAAGAAGTCAAACAGAACCGAACTACCCCTTTGGATCACCATTTCCAGGTAGCACAGAGCCCGATTACAAAATTATTGTGTTGCTGGAGTATCACAAATCCCACTGAATGGAGTAAGTCCCATGTTATATGTCCCGCTAAATGTTTACCGACTAATATACCCTCTCTCCCCTCCCTCTGTCACTCTCGTGTTCTCCCACTCTAGCCTACTACATTATTCTATTTCTATGGTTATGGACTTTACCACAGTTTTGGACTTTACTACATACATTGTGCTGATAGGCTGTCTGTAGCCTTGGTTACTACAGGGACACCTGAGGCATTTGAATTGCCAGGGGAAATTACATTAACTACTAGATTTTAAACTGAGTGGGGTGAGATAAGGTGAGAGCAGGGAGGAGGAGAGCTTCTGTTGCATCTAAAGTGGGGGGCCAGGAAAAGGAATTGTTTTGCCTTGTCATTTCCCCAGGATTATTTGATCTGCAAAGGTGCCTTAATACAGACAAGGACTCCCGACACGTTGACACTTACAATATTCATGACAGCCAGCACATAACTTTCCACGCCCTTGCTTCCATGGTATTCCACCATTTTGGAGTCGGCCACCACCAGCGTTTCCACCCACTTCTCCCTGCTGACTGAACGCTGGCGAATCCGTCTCTTCCTCCTCTGGCGACGCTCCCAGCGCTCCCGTTGCCTCTCGGAGCGCTTAAAGACCCCATCTGGATCTGCAGAACACAGAACACATTTGACTTAAAGGTGATTGTTGAGGTTACAACATACTGTTTAATTGATGATGGTCGTGTGAAGAAGTCCTCCTTTAATAGTATTCCTTTCAAATTAAAGGGGAATGTCACCCATTTTAAGAATTGACAGATGTCCTTACTGTGCCCCAGAACACGCACCACTATCTCCTAAAGCTAGAAATCAGAAAGAACCCTCCAATTGGTGATGTAACTGGGAAGTAAATCTGGGGCTGCCCCCACAGACAATGAATGGGGCTCTGACTTTGTGAGGCCATTAAATGTTTGCGTGAGCTCTTACACCCAAATCACTTGACCTTTGAGCACAAGGACTTAGTTAAGGTGAGTTCTGGAGAGTACTTTTCATCATAATTCAAATAGGAAAAGCTGTGCTGAATCCTTAATGATGTATTTGCAAAGCTCACGGATGCTCCATTTTATTTCAAGCACAATTAAGCCCACTCAGACGTCCATGTATTTGACTCACAATGAGACAAGCGGCTGTAATACCTCCCTCTGGCTTCCAGACATAATTAATCAGAGCAGGTTTGTGAGATAAT
The DNA here is from genome assembly GCA_900302295.1 of Parasudis fraserbrunneri. NCBI lineage: Eukaryota > Metazoa > Chordata > Actinopteri > Aulopiformes > Chlorophthalmidae > Parasudis > Parasudis fraserbrunneri. The sequence goes on from OMKL01134068.1 coordinate 16,591, forward strand.
GATGCATGCAGCATCACAAAAGATGCCTCGTCTGCATGCATATTGGAAAAATAACATCAGTCAACAGGAGTGGTTTGAAGGGGAATTATGTTCAATTTAAGACTGAATACATGTTATTCCGATGGTCTAAGACAAAAATAGAAACACAAACAACTTTCTCCCAAATCCAAAAACTAGAGTGGTAAAGATGGCGACGCACACTGTCACCGCGGCTCCACGCTCTCCTCTGTACACCGTGTCCTCGTACCAGCTCAGTGGCCTTGTGGTTAGAGTGTCCGCCCTGAGACTGGAAGGTCGTGAGTTCAAATCCCCGACAGAGTCATACCAAAGACTATAAAAATGGGACCCATTGCCTCCCTGCTTGGCATTCAGCATTAAGGGTTGGAATTGGGGGGTCAGATCACCACATGATCCCCGGGCGCGGCATCGCTGCTGCTCACCGCTCCCTGTGGGATGGGTCAAATGCGGAGAACAAATTTCGCACACTCAGGTGTGTGACAAACAGTGGGACTTTACTTTACTTTACTTTTTGTTAAGTCTTTGCTATGTCTAGTTCTACATGGATGCCGGTCAGCCGGCAAGAAACTCTTGACAATTTACCATACGAACAGAGATGGTGTCGAGATCCCACCAGAATTTCCTCATTCCACCGGAGATCACGGCAGGACTCCGGGGCTCACCTGGGAGCTAACCTCCGACAGGAGGGATCGTGGACAGCGTAAAGAGCGGAAGCAGAAGTCTGGGAAGCGATTGAGAGGATACTGACATAATGTATGACAGTGTGGTATGCCAACTGCAATCAGGCCGACAGAAAAGCTCTCCAGCGGATAGTAACACAGCACAGGATATCATTGGGACCCATCTACTGGAATTGGACACAATCTACACCCCGCAATGCCTGCGGCATGCTCACAATATCATCAAAGATCCATCTCACCCGAGCCACCACCTGTTCAACCTCTTGCCGTTTGGAAGGAGATACAGAAACATTGCAGCTCAGACTTCCAGGGAGAAAAACAGTTTCTTTCCCAGGGCTGTGGTACTATTAAACAATGCTGCTCTTACCCCTATCCCCTCACCTCCCCAGTGTGCAATAACTGGAGCAAGCCCAGCACTTTTCTATACTTTTTAAATGCACTACACATACTTTACGTAGCGGTCTAATGTTTTTTAATTAATGTTTATCTGTCCTTTTTCCTGTCCATTTTCCTGTCACCAACGTTTACCTCAACCTCTGTTAATGATCACTTATATAATTTCAATTCTGAAATTGTGAATGTTACTGATGTCATTGCACCTGTTAGGGTGAAATCAATGTCAGGTAAGCAAAAAGCACCATGGAGAAATGCTGCATCTGTAAAAATCCAGAAAAAAGAGTGCCGGAAAGCTGAGCGTAAATGGCGAAAAACTAAGCTCCACATTCACCATGACATCTATAAAGAGAGACTTCATTCCTACAATCTGGAATTGAAAAGTTCTAGACAATCTTTCTTCTCTGACATCATCAACAAAAACATAAATAATGCACACACTTTATTTGCCACTGTTGATAGGCTGACTAACCCCCCGGAACAAATAGCCCATGAACCTCTATCCACTGACTTTGCTTTCTTTCTTTAGGGCTAAAATTCAAAACATTAGACAAACTATCAGTAAGTCCACATTAATTGTGCCCCCACTCCATTCACATAAAATTAACTCGATAAACATGACCCAGTTTAATGCCACTGACTACAAAACTCTTAGTGCCATTGACTCTTGAGGAAACTGTACAACACCTTAAGCCATCAACATGCTGCCTTGACACCCTGCCAACAAGCTTCCTTAAAGATGTTTACAGCTGTTTGGTGACTGATTTACTGCAAATAGTTAACAGCTCCCTCCTATCAGACATTTTTCCAAAGGCATTGAGCTGCAGTTATTAAGCCTCTACTAAAAAAGTGTAGCCTGGAAGCTTCTGTAATTAGCAACTACAAACCCATATCAGATCTACCCTTTAGTACCCCATCACAACACAGAAACTGCACTTATTAAGGTTCTAAATGATGGATGTGCCAATATTTCCTCCAACTAAACAAAGACAAAACTGAGATAATTGCCTTTGGTGCGAAAGAAGAAAGGCTGAAAGTTGGTGCACATCTTGATTCCATTTCTTTTAAGTCCACAAACCAAGCCAAGAATCCACAAACCAAGCCAAGAATCTTGGTGTTATTATTGACTCAGATCTCAATTTTAACACCCACATCAAGTCTATAACAAAATCAGCCTATTATCATCTTTAAAATATGCAGTTATTATGCTACTGTACACATAGCTGGAATAAACTTTTTATGTCCTTTTATACTTTTTTTTATATTTATAATTTTCTATGCTCTTTCATTTTTTTATCTACTTTATGTAAAGCACTTTGAATTGCCTCTGTGTATACAAATAAACTTGCCTTGCCTTTTATTACTTCTGTTCTATGTGCTGTACACTAAGAGGGTTCTGTAATTTCTTAGCTTCAAAGTCTTTTTAACCAAAACCAGAATATACTTTATCATCAAATAAGCTGGATACAAATTCTGTTTTCTTGTCCTGAGAGGTTTGAGTTTGTACGTGTGTGTGTGTGTGTGTGTGTGTGTGTGTGTGTGTGTGTGTGTGTGTGCGCACACGCGCGAGTGAGTGAGTGAGAGACAGAGAAACAGAAATGTGTAGGTGTTTTACCTTTAGCTCCACAGGTACCAGAGAGAGAGAGAGAGAGAGAGAGAGAGAGAGAGAGAGAGAGAGAGAGAGAGAGAGAGAGATAGAGAGAGAGAGATTAACTCCACAGGTACTGTTGACAGCTGGTGTGAGACAGACAGACTCTCTTGTGACCTTCATACCAATAAAACTTATTGAGCTGAGGTACCACTGTCAGACAGAGAGCGAGACAGAGAGAGAGAGAGAGAGAGAGAGAGAGAGAGAGAGAATATGTAGATAGGTATTCTTCCTTTAACTCCATAGGCACAGTTTATAGGTTGTGAGAGAGACAGAGAAATAGACAGAATGAGAGAAAGAAAGAGGGAATATATAGATAAGAATTCTTGAACTCCACAGGCACAGTTTGACAGGTTGTGAGAGAAGAGAAAGAGAGAGAGAGAGAATATAAATAATAGACAAGTATTCTACCTTTAACTCCACAGGTACCGTTGCCCGGTAGTTTCCCAGAGGTGGGCTGAGCCAGGGGACTGTGGGCAGGGGGCGCGTGACGCCTGTAGATGACATGGGCCTGCGGTGACGCCGACTCGTCGCCGGGCTGCTCCAGAGGCCGGATGAAGAACTCCTCACCTGATAACTTGAACAGTCCCGTCTGCAGAGAGTGAGAGCAGTCGGAATTGAGTTCCTTTACCCATACGCAGGGATGTGGTGACAGGTACACACACATACACACACACACACACACACACACACACAGTATACATGTGATTATTGATCTGTGATCATTGACTGAAGTAAGTTTATTTTACCACTGCATCGTTGCACTTAAGCGCCTCTGTCTCTTTCTCTTACATACACACACACACACACACACACAGTATACATGTGATTATTGATCTGTGATCATTGACTGAAGTAAGTTTATTTTACCACTGCATCGTTGCACTTAAGCGCCTCTGTCTCTTTCTCTTACATACACACACACACACACACACACACACACACACAGTATACATGTGATTATTGATCTGTGATCATTGACTGAAGTTGACGGGTAAGCGTTGCACTTAAGCGCCTCTTGTCTCTTTCTCTTACATACACACACACATGCGATATACACACGTGAAAATAACAGTCCTCGCCGACGGCCGCGAAGGCGAGGACCTTGTACACTCGACGTCGTTAAATCGTGTGCTCATTTCCGCATAACAGGGACGTGTTTTCGAGTCGCCGCGGCCCTCAACCTTCCAGAGCAACACCGCTGCTTGTTCCAAGGATGAGCGCTTTGAGAGGATAAAAGCACATTAATCACGTCGCCTCCCGTTGTCATGTCGATACACCGTGTGGTCCGGTTACTGAAAGGGTCCCTGCATCACACGGGGACTGGGAAGCGGAAAAATCCAATGAATAAGAAATAAGGGAGAAGTTCGGGCAGAGTGTCTCGACAAGTGGTCCAGAGCCCCCGGATAAGAGATTTATGTGGAGTAGTTGAGATGAATGTCTGGGACAATTAAGGGAGAAAAAGAAAAGACGAAGGACAGAGAGGAAAGAAAGGGAATACCAATCCATTAATAAGACATTGGGCTGGGGCTTACAGTTGTCAGTGCTTTATTAAAGAAAACACTGGAGTGGTTATTTAAGGCCAGTTTAATGTGACATTGAATCATAATGACTAACACTTGCCGGTTACACACCAAGAGCATTCATTGGTGTGGCCCGGTTGTGAGAACATTCTGAAATCCGGTCGCCCTAACACCAAATATGTCCAGCTGTATCAACAGATCTGTCCAGTTGTGGTATAACCTTCTTGATGTTATAATGACATTAATTCCGTTTTTGAGTTCTTTAAAAAATATATTAAAAGGAATAGTGGGAATGTTCAACATGAATAAATAAATAAATAAATAAAATAACATGTTCTTCTCCAAAAAAGTTATCATGCAGGTTTCTGAAATGGTTCACATAACAGAACTGAAAAAAAAGGTCTGAATAAAAGGAAAGCTTGTTCTCATCAGATGATTCATAAAACAGTTATATAAAGTTAACTAAGGTAATACATTTATGAACATGAACAAACTCTCTGTTAAAGCTAGAAACCAAAGAGAAACAACATTCTAATCTGTCATGATGTCACGTGGCTGTGTACTTCCTGGAGCTGTTCCTTTGGCAACGATAGAAGAACTTGTGAACTCATACAAATTGTCTCTCATAACTGCCCTCTTTCACTTTTTACGTCACCAAATAAACATTGCGTTGCACAAAGGGATCGAAAGGGGGGGGTACATTCAAAACGTAGTATACGGTTCAATGATTCAAAATGGCTAAACGTCAGCTGTCAAGATTCAAGGAATATGATGTTAAGTTAGGTGGCTTAAATGCAGAGGCTTCGCTAGCTAGCGTGTCCGCTTTGACATTTAGTTTACCCAGATATCTGTATTACCAAGGTTTAGTCACCGATACGGAAGTAAACAACTGCTGCCTGTGGCTGATCTGAGAT
>OMKL01134542.1:0-11557 GCA_900302295.1 Parasudis fraserbrunneri
TGCTGGTCTTGCACCTGCTATTATGAAGCAGTTGGAATTGTGTGTGCACGTGCAAACACACACACACCCACACACACATACACAGGCATGTACACACACATACAAGCGTATATTACACACATACACACAAATGTGCACTCGCACTGTGTGAGGTGAGGGGCACCGTGGATGAAATTCAAGCAATCATCCAGTCGCCAGCCGATTTGTGTGTGTGCTTGTATGTGTGTGTACATGCTTTTGTGTGACTATGTGTTTGCACGTCCAGTCCACACGATGTGTGTGTGTGTATCTACAGTATGTATGTACGTATGTGTGTGTGTGTGTGTGTGTGTGTATGCACAGTATGTACAGTATGTATGTATGTATGTGTGTATGTGTGTGTGTGTGTGTGTGTGTGTGCGTGTGCACGCGCGTGTAAGCCATGCTGCATTGAAGCTAATTACCACCAGGCTCAGTTGCGTGGCAATAAAATGTAGCTAATCTGAAGATGAATAGAAGTGAGCTCCAGTGAACTTTAGCAGTGTGTGTGGAGTCTGCAGACGGGGCTGGGTTTAGTTCAGCTTGGATCAGCCGTGATAATGACGGGGAGCTGGAGGACTGCAGCACTCTGTACACGATGCAGAAGAAATAAATAAATCAAAACAAAAAGGATAAAAGAGTTATATTTTACCTTCATAAAAGCCGCTCTCAAGGTCTGTGCCGCGGATAAGTTGACTTTCTCCAGCTGGAAATACAGAGAACACAAACATGAGCGCACGCACTCACACACATACACACACACACGTACTCACATACACACACACACACACACACACACACACACACACACACACAGTACACACACATGCGCACACACACACGCACACGCACACACACACATACGCACACTCGCATACACACACACACACAGCGTGCAATTCCTGTTCCATTCTGAATGTTTATTACACTGACAATATACTCAAGCAGTAGCGTCTACCCTGCATCACCAGAAAGGTTGATTGCGTTGTGAAAGACTATTGTCACAATGGAAAGGCCTCCGTTCTCCTCTGTAAACCTCACAAACAGCACTCTATTTCAAACACCAAAAGAATGACGACACTAAAAGGATGAGGACAGGTCTCCCCAATCATCTCGGTCTGATGGAGGTCGCGTAGACGGAAAGCTCGCAACTAAAAGTACTGCTTGGACGTGCGTAGTGCAGAATTTTTGGAGAAAAAAAATAGCCCAATATTTATTGATTGAAATTTGGTGACATTTTCTAACTATCTTCTCAAAACACACTTCTACAGGAAGGCCTTTTTAGAATGTGTGTCTGGCTTCAACAGTTCATCTATCTGTTCTCCTGTCCCCATGCCGTTTCTACCTCTGACTGTGATTATACTTTGTGACTCAATTGTTGTCTTTGCAATTAGATTTTCCCACTGATTCTCCAAAGCACATTCTAACATCCGTTTTGAAAAACGCCATATAAATGAAGTTTATTATAATTATGGCTCCTTTGCCAGAGCATTAGAAACTTAGCTAATTAACAGTCAGATGTAGGAGCCGGTGCTGAATTAGATGCAGCTTGCGTCCTCTGTTCCCATCCTGTGAGCGAACCCCTATTTGCCCTTGGAGCTGGGAGTCACTTATCAGGATTTCTGTATGTGAAAAACATTCAGCGATGCTGAAACGCAGGGCAAGACGTTATTTAAGAGATTAGGCTAAATGTGTTTAAAGGCTCTGTAGGGACTAATTGGCAGCTGAAATGTCATTTATTAAAAGGCTCGTCAGGATTTGGAGAAAAGTCGATAAGCCCTTTACTGGTTTATTTAATTGGTTTAAAGACATTTCTGATATGTTCTGTCATTTTCAGTCATAATTGGCAACGGCTCATTTGAATATAAGTGATGATTCTGGACAAAATGTTTGTCTGTCTGGGGTTTTCATTATATTCCAGTGTGTTGACTAAACTGTACACTGTAAAACCCACCGATTCAAACAGAACCTCACGTAACTTCTTGATACTTCACCAAAATAAATAAATAAATAAATAAAGTATATATATTAACCCTTTCTTCCCCCCACAGGTTTGTACTTAGCTATGCACTTAAGCTATGCACTTGAGTTATGCACTGGATTATGGCACTATGATGCGGGTAATACCACCGGTTGTTTACTCTTGAGTTGATCCTATCGCCAGTTTCTGGTGTGCACACACTTGTAAGTCGCTTTGGATAAAAGCATCTGCTAAATGACTAAACTGTAAACTGTGTGTTTACTTGTGCATTTTTGACAGTGATATTCTTAAAAAAAAGAAATAAATTAAATGAAATGAAAATAGGTATATGGTTCTCGGCCTCTCCAATAGCCTGGTGTGAGACAGAAGCTCTGTGTTGCTACTCGGTGTCCCTCCCTTCTCTTATCTGCGCTCCGCTATCCCTGAATCTTTACAAAGTAACTCCAAACCCCATCATTCGGTATTCTCTTCTCTCAAACTACGGATGCAATTTTCGTAAAACATTTCCATTTTCCTTCTCTGCTTGGCCCCCTTGGAAACAGTCACGTTAGCCAGAGTTCCTATCTGCTCAGTACAGCCTGAGTGTTCCCACAATTACCACGCCATCAGAGGCAAATTCAGAAAACTCAACAGAAAACTTCTACCCGGAAGAAGAACACCGCTTCTCGCTCACTTGAGATTCAGCGGCGGTCGGAACACTGAACTTCACAAATCACTGCCACCTAGTGGAAGGAATGATTCACTTCATTACAGAATAAATGGGGAGCCAATAGGTGGCGGTGTACACGAGTCGAGTGGACAGAGTCGATCGGAACAGGATGCTTCATAAGTGAACACTCTTATCCATCTCTATGGATCCACCTGAAACAAGTCGTTTTCAATATCTTCTGCCCTGGCATTTTATCTGCTCCCTCTTTCCCCTTCTTCCCCAACCCTCCACCAGATTTGATCCTCATCCCCTGATAGAGGAGGCACATTATCAACGCTATATTCTCTGATCCATGTCTCACACAACTGATCCTATAAGCAAAAAAAAAAACAAAGCCACACGGGGGGATGAAATGAGGTCACAGATACCCAGTGCTGAATGGTCTAGATCCCGTTTCCCAGAGGGATGTTTCCACGGGAATAGTCACGTTTTGACCTACTGCAAAGGTCACCTAACAGGTTGTTCGTACACCTATCCCTTACCTTAACCCCAAGCCTTAGACATTGCCATGCTGAATGGGATAAAGCATTACCAAGAGTCAACCAAACATCTTCTTGTGCTCATCTAACCTTAACACAATTTAAAAAAAGTACTTCATAGAGCTTAGGTTCACGGCAGACAAGTCACTGATGTCTGTGAGAGATGCTCACTATCTCCACTTAATTATAATCAAATGTTTTTCCTTCGTCCCCAAACTTGCCACTTTTTGGAACTCATTTTCTCATCAAGAGTTGATTCTATGATGTCATCAAGTGACAGTTTTTGGAATTGGTCCATTGACAATGAATTAATGGATGACTTTGTGGGCTCATATAAATTTTGTTTGAGCTATTGAATCCAAATGAGTGTTATTTAAATGTAGGGATTACATCTCTGGGTCAGAAAATGTACCCATATCCCAGTAAAATCACCATGGGTACTGTCATAGTGTCCTAGGAGTTGTTCCACTATTTGCCGTCAATGGAGCAGCTCCAGGGTTTGCCTCTATCAATAGAGTCTTGTCTCTGGTATTCAGCTTAAAGGTATAATCTGTAATGTTGTCAAACAGCGACCTCTAGGCAAAAGATGACAACATGGTACTGCGCTTTGTTTACAGTTTTTGTTTTTGTCCGATGTGTGAATTGGATTTCAGTGGTTATAGGGGGAGGGGTTACTACTGCTGCCCACACCTCAGGCTCTACCAATAGAGGTCTGGAGAAATTCACAATATAATAAGTTACTAAACTCCAAGCGGGGCTCTTTTGCCTAGAGGTCGCTGTTTGACGGCATTACCAGATTATACCTTTTAGGAGAGACTTGTTCATATTCACAAGTTGAAACTAAGCTGTAAAGTATTTGTGAATTCTACTTTAGGGTGGATTTTCCCTTTAATTACCATGTTTGGCATCTCTGACAATGTGGGGATGGGTTTATTCCTTCTTTTTGTCTTAATGATTAAATGGTAAATGGAGTGCATTTATATAGTGCTTCTATCCAAAGCGCTTTACAACTTATGCCTCACGTTCACTCACACATTCACACACCGATGGCAGAGGCAGCCATGCAAGGCGCCAACCAGCAATTGGGAGCAATTAGGGGTTAGCCTTGCTCAAGGACACTTTGACAACGAACCGGGAACCTTCAGATTACCAGATGACCGTTCTACCTCCTGAGCCACTGTCACCCCTGATTAGGCTCTGTCACTATCATTTGCTAATTAATCCGCGATTTCCTTTCCTTTCTTCCTATTCATCACTAATCACCATTTAATCACTCACAGTCACTATGTGCGTCATGTGTTCTCTTGTTGTTAGGTGTTATGGTATGTGTGTTACTGTCCATTCGTTTCTCTTGAAAACCATTTAAACCAATTAAAACAAGGACACACAGTGTCATAGGTGTGAAGCATTCTGAATCTCATATAGCGTGTTGCGGGAGGTTGGCGCTGCCTTCATACCGTGGTCTTGAGATGGCTATTCAAAACATTTTTGCAGATCAACACAGCAGCGCCCTGGCACACAGAGATATAGGAAATCTGTCAATCAACTAGAACCGGGACAAGCCACGAGTGGTAGTGATGATGAATCATTCTATGTTGACGGAATAGCACTGGAAAACATTGACACAATAGGCTCCCATGCAAAAGAGAAAAGTGAGGCATTTACCACTGTTCATGTTAATAGCAAGCCTATTGAAATGAAAGTTGATACAGGAGCAAAATGTAATGTCATATCATACGATAGATTCAAACATGTGCAGATAAGAGAGGAAATGGACTGTTCGAGAATCACCAACTTGGTCGCATAAGGGGGGAAATCAGATTAACACTGTGGGTTCAGTCATTCTGTCAGGTCACCTAGCAGGCCAGCGATATGCACTGCAGTCCTACATCGTAGACAGAAACGTCCAGCCAGTGCTAGGCTTACCAGCATGCCTACGCATGGGACTTGTAACGCTGAACGAGGAAGTTCATCAACTCAGTGTGAATGACAATGCCAACTTGCCCCACCAGATCTTCATGAGTATGCTGATCTGTTCAGGGATGAACTTGGTGAGCTACCAGTCATATACTCTATGAAACTAGATCAAGACATACAGCCCGTCGTCCGTCCAGCACGCCGTATTCCGCTAGCCATGCAGGACAGAGTTAAGGCGGAGCTGGATAGGATGAAGGACCGAGGTCATCCTTCCCGTCTCTGAGCCAACTGAATGGGTGTCATCCATGGTGGCCACAAACAAAAAGCAAACTGATGACATAAGAATCTGCATTGACCCCAGGGATCTTAAGAAAGCATTGAAACGTCCTCACTATGCGTACTGTAGAGGAAGTTGCATCACAAATGGAAAATGCAACAGTATTCTCAGTCTTGGACGCCAAGAGCTCTTTTTGGCAAATCTCTTTGGACAATAAGTCATCACTGTTCCAGCGCTCAATGGAGCAGATCTTTGCGCCATCATTGTCAATGACATGTCGTCGGAGGTCGAAATGAAGCAGAGCACATCATGAACCTGGTAAAGGTGCTTGACCGTGCGCGTCAGGTGAACCTGAGACTCAACCCCCTCAAGTGCAAGTTCCGACTGGCTGAGGTCAGCTATGTCAGTCACGTGTTCACCAGTGAAGGCCTAAAAGCAGATCCATCCAAGACCAAAGCGATCACAGAACTGCCTGTACCTGAGGACGTCACCGCACTCCACCGCTTCCTAGGCATGGTCAATTATCTTGGGAAGTTTATCCGAGATTTCAGTGAACTGTCAGCTCCACTGAGACAGCTCACACATAAAGACACAGAGTGGTGCTGGCTGAAGCAGCACCAAGATGCATATGACATTTAAAAAAACAAAAACCACATGTCCGGTCCACCCGTCCTGTCATATTATGAGGTCGGCCGACCAGTCACACGTACCTGCGATGCTTCACAACATGGACTCGGAGCAGCGTGTTTGCAGGAAGGCCGACCAATTGCCTATGCATCGCGCACGCTCACACAGACTGAAACACGCTACGCACAGATAGAAAAGGAACTCCTGGCAGTTGTGTTTTTGCGTGTATGAAGTTCAATCACTACATCTACGGAAAGCCAGTTACTGTGGAAACGGTCCACCGACCCTCAGTCACAATCATCAAAAAGCTGATCTCCACAGCTCCAGGCCGACGCCAGCGTACGATGCTACAGCTGCAGAAATATAACATCTCCCTCGTCTACAGAAAAGGGAAACACGTGTACTTGGCCGACACTCTATGTCACGAGCCCCCAGGACATCCACCTTTCAGCACGCAAACGAGAAGAGCGACTCTGAAGTGATGGCGGTCAGCCACATCTCGCAGCTCGCCTAGAGGAGCTATGGAAACACACGGCAGAGGACGTAACGCTGCAGAAACTCACCTCAGTTATCAAACAAGGGTGGCCTATCAAACAGAGCAGCTGCTCACCAGCCATTGGTCCTTTCTTCCCCTTCCGAGATGAGCTCACACATTGAAGGAGGAATCGTCGTGAAAGGTCACCAAACAGTTATCCCTCAGTCGCTACAGAGAGAGTACACAAACATTGTACACAGAGGTCACCCAGGAGCAGTCAACCAAACGCAGAGCCAGAGGCATAGCATTCTGGCCCACTATGAGCAAGGACATTGACAATGCAATACTCTCATGCCCTGTGTGTAACAGCACCAAACCACATCAGCAGAAAGAACCACTCCAGCCACACCCAGTCCCAGACCTACCCTGGTCTACAGTGGCAGCAGACATCCTGGAATGGAATGGCAAGCATCATCGAGTGCTTGTAGACTCATATTCTGGTTGGTATGAGATTGACCAACTCAAGGACATCACATCAACATCAGTCATCACAAAATTGAAGCGACATTTCTCTGTCCATGGGTCACCACACAAACTTATCACAGACAATGCTAGACAGTATACTAGCCAGCAGTTCAAGGACTTTGCCACACAGTGGGACTTTGAGCATGTCACCAGCAGCCCAGAATTCCCACAGAGCAATGGTCTAGCGGAGAGGGCAGTCTGTAGTGCAAAGCAGCTAATGGAAAAATCAAAAAGAGATGGAACAGACACTTTTCTAAACCTACTGAATCTGAGAAACATCCCTCAAGATGCACTGCTAGGATCACCTGCACAGAGACTTATGTCAAGGCAGACACATACCACCCTCCCAGTCAGCAAACAGCTACTGGAGCCTACAACCCATAACACACAACAAGTCAAAGCCCAGCTCCAAAAGACTCCCAAAAGTTCAACTATGACAAGTCGAGTCGTCCACTATGGGCCCCGTCTGAAGGGTGAAGTGGTCAGGATGCAGACCCCCCAAGGGTACAACCACATGGGCATGGTAAAGGAGGTCTGTAAGGAACCAAGATCTTACCTCATCCATTCTGAAGGCAGAGACTACAGGAGGAATCGCAGATACGTCTTACGAGGCCGCTTCCAGAGCGGTCCAACGAGGCCGACCGGCTGCACTTACATCCAGCTGTGGAGGAAACTCCCTCTCCCGTCGCAGAGGGACACAAACTCATAGACAGTGAGCCACCTCTCGCTCAAGAGCCTACAGCTCCGATGCCCACATGCACCAGTAGGAGCCCATACCAAACACGCTCAGGTCGCGTTAGGAGGCCAAACCCCAAATATAAGGATTGAGTGTGTTGAGCTTTGTGTGGACTTTAAGCATTACATGCTCACCGTTTACTGTACATAGAACTGTCTTTTAAAAAAATAAAAATAAAAAAAAAATAAAAAAAATGTAATTGAATGTTTACTGTATCTAAAAGAATGTGCATTGAGTTATTTAAGATGCCATGCCTTTATTACTGTCAATGCTTGATTGTTTGATAGACATTGGAATGTCGTTGTTTATTTACATCCAATTAGTTGTTTAGGACAGTGGAATGTTGTTGTTTATTTGCATTTATTTGCATTGTTGTTTATTGCATCCAGCTAACCATGTTCTATCTTACTGTCAGGACTACAAGCCAATGAGAGAGGACGTAGATCATTCACAATATGCCATTTGATCTATTGCAGCCACCGTACTTCCTACTGCGCATGTGTACACTCGCCTGGCGGTATCACGGTGAAGCCTAAAACCCGTGGTTCAGTCTAGCCGTTATGTTACAAATAAATCGTATCCCTTTAAAATAATTCCCTCTGTATGGCCATTCAACAGCTATCGTTTCCTGTCATAAGGCCAAACGCAGCAGCAACACATTTCTACATTATCTCTCTCTCTCTCCAGCTGATGTATGACTGGCCACTTACAGTAGCTCCGTCTATCCTTATCTCTCTCAACACGTGCACAATACAAGACAAAACCACGATTTAACACCGCTCTTCGTGATCACAACACAACGCTTGCCAGTTTATAATGTTAACTACCGGTACAAAAACACAAAAATACAATTTAGTGGCAAGCCACATTGTTGCTTGATAAAAGAGGCCTGTATTTTGTCATTTCCTCTGGTGTGCCCTGCATTGTACGGGTCACCGTTTTCTTTTGTTTCCTCGTCCTGTAGGTTTTGATGTCGCATTTGGAGAACATCCATTTGCTGCCCTGTGTCATTTCAACACTGTTTTGGGTCTGATGTATTTCCATTTTTAGACGTGTTTATTTAAGTGCCCTTTGTAATGTTTGTACGGAGACTAGAGAGGAAAGCCAGCATTATTTTGTAAACTCCAGCACATTTAGAGTGATGTTAATTAATCTGCACTGTCCCAGTGAAATAAACAAATAAAATAAATAATTAAACATGAACTCCATCAAACAGCATGCATAAGCAATACGGAGGAACAAAGCATCCAGTCGAGAAAACTCTCATTAGAGCCAAGGAAAAATAACGCACGTGCATGCAAACACACATGCGCATACATACATACACGCACGCACATACACACACACACACCCTTAAATCCACAAACAGTCACACACCAGTACATACACACACAGTCACACACCAGTACATACACACACACACACACACCGTATGGCTGAGCACAGACACAGATAAATAGTTATGAAACAAAGACATACGGAACATTCTGTACATGTGCATATTGTAACAATAGGATCAAATAATGGTAATAATTATCATCTGTCTGGTAACTTCTCTATGCCACTAATTAATTAGGCATAGGCGTGCATGTGTGTGTGCACGCATATGTGGGTGTGTGTGTGTGTGTGTGTGTGTGTTAATGGCATTTGAAGTATGCAGCACCTACAACGTGTTAGTCTTTTGACACATTGTGTGTATACAACATGTACAAAGGTTAGGTTTATTAGCTTTGGTGAGGGGTTTGGCCAGATTGTGTGTGTGCTTTGTGTGTGGTACAGTATGTATGTGTGTGTGTGTGTACAGTAGGTGTGTGGTATTGCTGATGCCGGTTGGAAACCTTGTATCTCCAAAAGGGACAACTCGTCAGGGAAAGAAAGAGCAACAACCTGGTTCTCCGATTGACAGACATCCATGTATCTTTGAAGTTCTACTGAGGTTCTGAGTGGGTCTTTGTGGCCCCCGGGGAGAAACCTGGTTGCTACGGAGACAACCACGGATACTTTCATTTCAAGTAAAACAACGGAAATCACCTAAATTAGAGATACAAGACTTTAAAACTCATCCCTACATCAAAGTGGCCGTGGTCCAGGTCCTTTGCATCAGGGAGCCTGTGGCATTACACAAAGCAATTATCCTTCTACACTCTGCACTCTCCTCTCTCTCCTCTCTTCTCCTCCCTCCTTCCCTCCGTCCGTCCGTCACTCTTCCTCCCTCTATGCAGCAATCTCTTACCTCTCTCTTCCTCTCTAATCTAGCTCTTCTGCTCACATGACCTCTTCCTTTCACAGTGTCTGAAAGCTAATACCACCTACTAAATGTAATGTAATAATAATAAATTATGAATTCGTTAATAAAACAAATTAAATTAATCATTAAATGGTAACAGCACACTTCAGCAGACACAAGCTGTAGTCAAGCATAATGTGGTTCTGCAATGGACACGTAAGTTTACATGCACTGGCAATACTGACCTTATTCCAAGACAGTATTCTGATTTGGCTAAGCTGCTTACATGAGTTGCTTATACAGTAGGTGGCGATACACCGGTCAACTTCTTGAGCAACGTGAGAGGGCAACGTGAGAGGGCAACGTGAGAGGGCAACGTGCTTGTCAACGGGGAAATTAAGTGAGACAGAGGGTAAAATATACAAGAGAATTTATCTGGGCAACAAGAGGTTGCCATGTAATCAGTACAAATGTGTTGAGACATCTACTTGTCCGATGTTGCCCAAACATGTGACCGGTGTATCACCGCCTTACAGCAACGCTAAGCATACTCTCAGCACCTCACTCACCGTACAGTCTCCACATTCCACCGGGGTCGGCCTGCCCTCTCTCCTGGACAACGGGCCTTAGCAACAGACCACGGTGCTCCTCAGCCACCGGCACCGCAAGTTACCAAACCTTTTAATTACTGCCCAACGCTGCCCGGCAACGAAACCATATCTAATACTCAACGACCCGATGCCACGATCTAATGCTTATGTAACGATAACAGTTCACTATAAACGCGAGTAATTTCCTTTGTGTCGTAGTCAGTGGACTTTTCCGTCTCGGTCTGCTCGCTGCTATTGCTCGAAATAAACCCACAGTCTTCACCTGAAGCTCGAACGAAGTCGACGAGTTTTTACCTCCACAGACGACTCCATTCATATTCTCATCTACATGCTTGGTCCTAGCAGCCAACTGAGACAGGATGCTAGTCCTACAGTGGAGGAAACTGTAGTTTAGAGCCACTGGAGACGTTCTGGGGGTTCTTTGGCAGGGAAGGTGGGTACTGTCGATGGAATATTACCAGCAACCCTCCAATCACCAGCTCACAGCTGCTCCTGTCAGTGCCGGAATCTAACCAGCAACTTCTCTACCTCCAGGTCATCCTGCCGACCAGCTCCTATCCTTTACTCCCATTGTCCACTGGTAAATTACTATGGTGCGTTACTGGTAGTAGGGCTGTTCTTCACTGAAGAAATTCATAGGACTTTGTCGACTAATCGATTGGTTTATTTAATAAACAAATCTGTAAAATTGTGTTTCCAACATACAATCGTGCAGAGGGACATCTTTAAATCTAGTTCTTTCTTACCAGAGATGTGCTTATCATTTCCCATGAAATAACATCATTCAGTGTGGGGGGAGAAAAAAGCATAAAAAAGGACTAATCGACGACCAAAGTCAACTAAGACCAAACCGACGAAGAGGGGGCAGCCCCCCCACATAGTATGTAGTACTGCTATCTCTCTCTCCTTCTCTTCCCATCTTCACTTCCCTTCATCTTTGCTTCAAACTTCAACTCTCTTCATTCATCCACATCT
>OMKL01134583.1:6745-24630 GCA_900302295.1 Parasudis fraserbrunneri
TTTTTTATTTAATTTTTTTTTTTTTTTTTTTTTATATCGTGATTCGAACAGTATCGTGAGCCATTGAATTTGTTCTTTACATTGAAAGAGTTGAAGGACGCCATCCGAGTTGGAGCTAATACTTCACCAGGAAGAGATGGGTTATGTTATGTTTAAGCACCTAAATTACATAATATTAGAAAAGATGTTAGCATTGTTTAATGTAAAATGGGAGGAAGGCAATCTGCCTGCAGAATGGAAACACTCTGTTGTAGTTCCAGTATTGAAACCTGGTAAAAAGGCTTCAAGACCAGTTTCATACTGTCCAATATAGCATTAACTTCAGTATTGTGTAAGGTAAGGGAACGAATGGTGACAAAGGCTAGTTTATTTTTAGAGCATAAGGAATTTTTCCCAAATATCAGAATGGATTTAGATGTGGTAGGCCAACAAGGATTTTTTTTTTTTAGATATTGAGAAAGCCTATTAGCCCAAGTTACACGAAGCAGGGGTATATGGTAGAATGTTCAATTGGATAAAGGATTTATTGAGGGAGAGAAGAATCCAAGTAAGGTTTGGGGAGTTTTGAGAATTGAGAATGGAACTCCTCAAGGGAGTTTTATTACTTGTAGTCCTATGTTATTAGGGTTTGTATTGTATTTTGTATTTGTTTTATTTGTATTGTATTATTGTATTTTAAATAATTATTTTTATGATTATTATTGTTATTGTTATTGTTATTATTATTATTTTTTTTTCTCCGCTAAAAGCATGTGAAGCTCATAAACTGTAAGTCCGGCAGGTGGGTTGCTATGGCCCCCCTCTACTCAGGCAAGGCCATGCACCCATGTTGGCCAGATGGTGGTGCTATAATAACAAATCACATCCAAAAGCCTATAACTCCCACACTTTAGGTCCAAGTGAAACGTAATTCACATACGCAGCTGAATGTGCTCTACAACTTTGCCATTGGGACCACCCATGTCTGCCATACTGAATTGCCACCATTTTGTGTTTTATGCAAAACAGTTTTTCCCTATGGCAATTGTTATCCTATCAACGCCAAATTTGGCACACAGCATGAGGAGCTTGAGATACAGAAACAGTCTATAAACTGGCCAGATCGGATAAACAGTATGGCCGCTGTTAACCGACAAACTTCTCAAACTTCGACAAAGTATGTCTCTTAGCACAAAATTGACCATTTTAATATTTTATACAATCATGATATTCAGTAGATCCGTTGGGTGAAGTTATATGATCATGAGGACAAAACCATTTTAAAATCACTCTATAGGGGGTGCAATAGTGCCAGAAAATGTGTTCTAAAATAGCCTTCTGATGCACATTTACCACACGGTGCACACAGGTTCAGTCCCATGACACATTAGGCGTCCTCAAATACGGGGCCAATAGTCCTGATGGTGGCGCTATAGCAGCAGCCTAAATTTCTTAAATTCTCAAATTTTTGAAAATTCATAAAAAATCTAAATGTATGTGCTAGAGGTGTGTAATCTTCCGAGGTTGTCTGCCTAAATGAGATGAAAAATTTGTACACTGCAACCTATGGCAAATTCAGAAGTCCATCACTCTATATTTTTCAAAATATGCTAAATCAAGTAACATCTATATCTCCACAAGTCTTCATTCAATGCTCCCAACATTGACACAGAGATTGTGCAGATGCTCGATATTAAGTTTCAGATGATGTTCAGATTTGACAATGCACCTGATATCAGCAGAAGTTTGAGTGATTTTTTTTTTTTCTCCAGAATTTTATCAACAACAATTTAATTGTTGTGAATTTTTTTTTAATTTAAACAGACACAAATACCCCAGTCTGGCACATGTGATGTAAATTCATCAAGTTATAAGAAGGTGTGTGGAAAACCATGTCTCCCCAGTGGCGTGGTCAGTAAGTCACCTACTCTGGGGATACCAAAATCACTGATTCAAGTCCCAAGGTGGCCAATTCAAACTTGCCAATCATGTGGCAATTTATGCATGTGGCATGTTGTCAAATTGTTCTGAAGATCATAATAAGTCGAAGACTGAGTTTTGATTTTTTTAATGTCTGTTTTTTCGCTCCCTCAAAATGACTGAACTGGACTTTTGCACGTTAATCACTTTAAGACAATGGGATTGTGCAATTACAGTAATGTGGATATTGATGGATTTGTTTAGTTGAACATAAGAGGAATTTGAATGTGTGAATTGATGGCCTGATTGAGTATTGGGTGCTCTGATATTTCAAAGGTCTTCCTCCAAGAGAATATGTGCATATGTGTCCTGCCAGAACTCGCTTCGCCATTTGTGCTAGCTCTTCACAAAACCTTCAAAATAAACACTTACCCTTTAAATTCCATGAAAAACAAAAACAAAAAAAAAACGATTGAAGAGGCTGAATAACTTAAAATCTTAGAATGCTGTAATGCTCCAGTGTACTGGTATCATAAGCACCGACGTTTCCTGGGCAGTCTCGTTTCCCCAAATATATTCCTTGACTTTACGCCAGGGGGCCCTCGACTGTGTTGTAATTTAATTACAACACACTTAAAACAAAACAACATCACCTACTGGCAAACACAAACAAAAGCACATAGCAAAATGCAATGCTATCTGGCTCTAAATTTACAGTACACCTAGCAGATTATTTGAGCATGGTGACTCATCAACAACTAAAAAGAACATTGACAAAGTACAGACTGAGTGAGTACAGCCTTGCTATTGAAAAGGGGTGATACAGGAAAACCTGGCTCCCTGCAAAGCGAAGGCTGTGCTGGCATTGCACCTTCAGTGAGCCTGAAATATCTTCCTCATCTTCCTCATCATATGTGAAAAATATAAACATCTTAGAGAAGCACAATTAGTAACAAAAGGTTTTCTTAACCTATTAGAAGAAGAAAACCTACCAGTCCTACTAGGGGAGGAATCAAAGAGCTGTGAGTTAGCAGCAGTCTATGTTGCTGCCTACCATAAACTGAGGGGCAGTGATATTAACAATCAGCTTTGAAAAATACTTTTTTTTTTTTATGTCTATATCTATTTTTTACTTTCATCTATTGTATTTTCTTCTATTTACTGTAGTATGTTGTCTAATTAATGTTAAACTGCTCAATGTTTAAATGCTTAATTTGGCAATATGTATTTGTCATGCCAATAAAGCCATTTGAATTTGATAAGAGTTTATTTGAAATGCTCATTTATGCACTCACTCACTACTTACACTACACTACAACTATCACCCAGTTGAATAATTTGTTGTTGTAGCTTATACCTTCAGATGTTGTCAGTTTTCAACATTCAGTTTATCATCAAAAGTGATACAGCTGTAAAATAAGTGAGTGATAATCTGTCATGGTGCAACCAACAGATTTTTTGGAGAACTCTGACTGATAGTCCTATAAGGTTTAGGGAAGTATAGGCCTCAACATTTTGTCAAGAAAAGACAGAATAGATGCACACGTCAGCAACAGAAGCATTAGCTTATATGAATGCCGAAAGTATCTGACAACATGATAATGCAGAAGATGACATGGCCAAAACGTTTACTACTTAATCAGTATAATAACATAATAAGCATAATGCTATCACTTTACATTATTTCAAGTTAACCAGACTATGAACTAGTATTCTTGGACATACAGCATGACATTTAAAATTAGTAGCCTTGATAATCACAGAAAGATTTGTCCCGTGAACTCGATGAGTTATCAATTATTTTGGCATTGATCCACCCAAGGCAAAATCAACATATAAATCAGATGATAAGTTTCCTTGTTTGCATGACAGGACATGATAAAAGCAAGCAACGAGTGAGAGGAGGTGTTTTTAATACAGTATGGACGGATCAATTTCTCAGCAAAGAGTAGGCTACCTTGTGAACGAGCGTATATGAACGTGAATGACACGGGGACGAGCACTGGAATCTAAGAAGGCGACACCTATGGCCAACGCAGGGAATAGTTGTTTGGGAAACAATGTTGTCTGGAAACCTTGGTGCTCGTGACACCGGCATTGCCATGGCATGTGTGAATAAGCATAAGACAGAGCATTTCCTTAATGTATGTGTGAATAGTGAAAAACACTAGTGCAGGTCACAGGTTATCCCTGTAATTTACCAGGAACTATGTGTGAAAGGGGCTTAACATTGCACTAGTTTGCCCATGGGGCAATCCCTCATGCAGTACCTTGCAGCATCTTCTTACTGCATTCTGCCATTTCCAACATTGCACTAATTGACCAGGGGGCGCCACATCGTCGCACATGCGGTAACTCAAAACACCACTGGTCCAGGTTAGACAAAAGTTTGGGTAACAATGCATCTTGCCACTGTGTTCCCGGTGACCGACAGCAGGTATATCCCTGAATGGCCCGAATTCTCAATCCACCTTTTGATCATGCCCCTAATCCAAGCCATTGATAAGTAGTTCATGTTTTTAGTTTTCTGAGAATAGCACCACCATGAGGCAAGATGACTCAGAAGTTCACAGGCCTCCTTGCTATTGTAAGGCAAACATCTTTGTCAAGTTTGGTGGAAATCGGACAGTGCATTCACAAGTAACAAATCATTTCGTGTTTACCATGCGTTTTTCTGAAATTTGATTGGATCTGGCGGTCATATGGTTTGGTCTATCAATCTAATCTAACTATCTAACTGTAAAGGAAGGAATCTCCTGTGGGTCTGCGTGTCTGTATGACTGTCCTTCGCTGATCTCGAGAACCATTCATCTGATTGACTTCACACTTGGCGGGTGTATTGCTGAGTGACCAAGTAAGTGCAGTGTTGAATGTGAAGTTGATTGTATGCACGGTTCTCAAGAAATACCAGGAGCTAAGCAATTGGGGCACACATACAACTGACAGACACACACACGCGCGTGCACAAATCCCTACACGTAAGCCCCGCCCCTATTTCCTATCTCATGAACCATTTGTCGTAGAGACTCGCGGGTGGCGTCATTGGACTCAGAAGAGACATCCACTTTAATTGGCCTCTGTTTGCCCTGCCTCCTACAACTAAGCGACGCCCCCATTAAGAGTCTCTCTCTGTATGTCTGTCCTTTGATTTTCTCGAGAACTGTTTATCCGATCGACTTCACACTTGGCGGGTGTATTGCTGAGGACCCAAGAAAGAGCAGTATTGACTGTGAAGTTGATTGGATGAGTGGTTCTCAAGAATGGGCACTGCACTAGTTATCTAAATTATTAAAATTAAATTAGTTCGCTAAATTACACATTTGAAGATGTTAGTCCCCAGATTCCACACAGCAAGTTTGGTGAGAATCGGGTGAACAAGCTATGAGGAGTAGGGAAAAAAGTATTTTTCCAATAATTCAAGATGGCCAACACACCCTGCTCCTGATTCTTCCTCAGTGGTGAGCTGGAGAGTGAGGAAACCTGATGAGGGCTGACGAAATGTCAAATGTGGTGCTGGCTGGAAAATATTTTTATAGAATTGAAACATTGGTGAGCTTCCAAATGTGGAGTGCAAGTGACAGTAGACACATTCAATAATAATGATCATATTTAAATGGTTCATAATTTTTGTTGGGTCACAATCTATGGAGATTATAATTGGATTTGATGAATGAAAATATACAATTGGTGTATATTACCCCATATGGATGGAACATATCAAGCGTGGTTTAACATGAAAATAAAATATTAGTTAATTAATATTTGAATGACATGTATAGCATATATGATGTAATTGTCCTATGATGCTATATGGAGATACAGGCAGAGAATATGGCCCTGGTTGAAGTTATTCTAATGGAGCCCCAGTATGGACTTTTGTCAGCCATATGAAATTGTCAATATGCTGTGCCTTGGCACGCACTGTTCTTAAAGGGAATTCGAAGAGATGATTTGATTGCCCATAATTGAAGCCAGCCCCAACTCCGCCTACTGATAATATATTCCTCCTACTACAGCCCTTTCGACAAGTGCGCCGCAATGTTGAACTCCCAGTGTGCCAGAGCCCTGAGCTTACACCTGCAGTTGCATCTAGAATGAAAATAGGGCCCCATTTGTGAATTCTTAAAATGGGTGGCATTCCCCTTTAAGGTTGACACACTCTCTACTAAGCAGCAGGCTCCATGGAGAAATGCCCCATCTGTAAAAGTGCAGAAAAGAAAATGTCAAAAGGCAGAGCGTAAATGGCATAAAACAAAACACCAGGTTGTAGATGACATCTATAAGGTGAGACTTCATCATTTCAATTTAGAATCAAGAAATGCTAGACAGTCCTTTTTTCCCCAACGTTTAATAAAAAAAATTCAACCCTCGTTTTATTTTTTCTATTGTTGACAGGCTGATTAACCCCCGGCACAATTTGCCCCTGAGTTCCATTCCATTGACAAATGCAATGAATTTGCTGCTTTTTCTAATAACAAAATTTAGGGCATCAGACAAATCATCAGTGCTGCCATGTCTAACAAGAAAGTTGTGCCGCTGCCACCACAGATGAAAAACAAGTTAGTAAACATGACACATTTCACTGCTACTGATTACAAAATAGTAGAGAAACTGTATAGCAAATCAAGTCATCCACTTGCTTCCTTGATACAATACAAACAGGCTTTTTCTTATTTTATTTTTTTAAGGTTGTTAGATGCCTAGCAATGGAGTTACTTCAAATTATCATCAATTCTCTTTTTCTATTTTCCCAAATGCCTTCAAAACTGCTGATATTAAGCATCTCCTGAAGAAGACCTGTCTAAATGCTTGTTATCAATAACTACAGACGTAGTATCTCAAATCTTCCTTTCATTAGTAAGATTTAAAACAAACAAACAAAAAACTAAAACATTTTCCATCAACATAACAAGCATCTAGATTTGAATGGCTTTCATGACTTTTAGCAGTTCTTATCAAGGTCTTAAATTACCTTTGCATAAACACAGATTCAGGCAAGAGTTCAATCCTTGTTCAACTTGACCTCAGTGTTGCATTTGATACTGTGGATCACACATTACACTGGAAAACTGGGTTGGACTTCATGGCCCAGTCCTTAATTGGTTTAAAGTATACCTACAGCAGGGACTATTTTGTCTTCATTGGTGACTTCATGTCTAAGAAAAAAAGAAAAGAAAAAAACAGCACAACATGTGGAGTCCCACATGGTTCAGTTCTCAGCCCTCTCTTATTAAGTTGGCCAATTGATATTGTAATTGCCTTTTTTGTCAACACTACTAATCCTACAGCTTTGAAGCCACCAGCTTCAAAATTGCTGGACATCCTCAGGGTATGGCTGTGGGGTTTGCTTGTGCTTTTTGTATGGATAGCTCACTTCTATCCTTTCTTTCACTTGTTTATTCATCCCTTTTTTCTCATAGAATTATAAAGGGGCGCTTATAAAGCTAGAGCCTTCCAACTTGCTATACAATATAGGACATGCCCAACTAATGAATGTCGATTACAGCTTGGCTTTGTCAAGCCAACTTAAAGTTTGTTCACAAACTTTACATTCAAGTTTAATCTTTATATGCTTCCACTAAGCCAAATTATTCATAATAATGACGCCAATATATCTCTTTCATTAAACAACTATGGTCCTGTTGACTGACTGATGCGATGCAACAAACAGATTAATGATTAGATGTGTCCAAACGTTATCCAATTAAATAAAGACAAAACTGAGATACTTATTTTTGGGGCTAGCAAAGAGAGGCCAAAATGTGCGCTAATCTTGACTTAATGTGAATAACAATTTCAAAACAAGTCAGGAATGTTTGTGTCATAATGGACTCAGACCTAAATTTCAGCCACCACATTAAATCTGTTACTAGGTCAGCCTTCTCCCATCTTAACAATATAACAAGAATAAGAGACCTAATGTCTGAAGTCAACTTGGATAAACAAATACTACAGGCCTGTATCACCAGTACTGTAGGTTAGACGACTCCAATGGTCTATTTTCTGGTCTACCAGAAATAAGTTTATAAGAAATATTAAATATAAAATAAGAAATAAGAAATAAAAAGTAAGTAAAAAAGTACAGAGCCGTCCAGACCCACGGCACAACTACATGTAGGCGCAGCCACACAGTGGCATCAATGTGAAAGTAGGTGGTTACACTTGCTAGCTAATGCTAGTAGGCCTACAAACTGGCGAGACAGCTAACGCTGATAGCTGCTACTCATGCGAGCAGGACATCATCTCTACATTGTGTCTGTTATTATCCAAAGCATTCATTAAAGCCCTCTGGTATTTTGTGTTCTGTTCAATATTTGGTGAAATTATATTTGTATCCTGACACCTACAAATGAATCAAATGCACAGAGAAAAGAATCTGGCCTCTGTGACTGTCCCAGGCCCTGTTATCAGCCATTCCTGAATCTTAACCAACGAGTCTTTTTTGGCCTGCAAAGTGGTGTTCTCGGGGTCACGTCAGAAAACAAACACCACCATCATTGAAAAGCACTCATTGGGTGCACATGCATAGCACAGTGCCGGGCTTGAAAGGTGATGCCGAGCTTGCTCTATTTTTGCTGGACAGGTAAACTCACTTTTGCGCATTTCTTTGAAATTGCCTAACTCACCTTTTAATTCCTTTTAATTCCTCTATGTAACTGTTTTCAATAAAGCTTGAAATTGCCTCTGTGTATGAATATAAATCTATAAATACATGTGCCTTGTCTTTTGTGGCTAACTAGCCAGGGCTGCGAGTATCCATTGCAAAGGCTAGCATGGATTGCGCTGAGAAAGGACTCTACTGATTGACAGTATCATTGGTAAATAGGAAATAGGGCTATGGGTAAAAAATTCTGAACTAACCCTGTAATTATTTGTTGATAGGTTGGAAAGGACCCACCTTGTCATGCCAAGCATTTTGCCGGACCTGGAAGGCTGGCCTACATTAGTGGATATCCCTAAATGACTGACCCATTGTGTCGTGGCCTACTGAGCAGTAGGCATCAAACCAGAGCGTGTGAGCGGAGCCACACAAATTTGTGAAAACAGCTGTGCAAATGCCCCTCTCTATCAAAGCTCAATATTTTTATGTTGATACTATTTATCGATGAGAAAAGAGAAGGGGGAAAAAGAAAGGAAAACCCCCTCATGCATTCTGGGAATGCAGATATAATTTTTTCCCCTCTCAGAAAATGCATCCGCTCGCCTCAGTTTTTGCAGTTGTCAATGAAGAGTTTGTGCGCTAGATAGGTGATGGTGTTGGATAAATAATAATGTAGCGAATACAATCTCAAATGACTCTTGCTCAACAATTCTAAAATGGATTTAAACATTCTGAAAGTGTGCAGCAAAAGGCTGTCTGTAAATTCTCTCCACCACAATTTCCCCAGACAGAACTGTCAACTGCGCTCTTGCGGGGAGACTGGGAGCTATTGACCGTGGAGACCGGGAGCTATTTAAACACCACATGGGTGCAAATGTAACATCTTCATTATAATGTCATTATACTATTTAGTTTGTTGGGAACAACCACATTAACCACAGGGCTATAATATATTAGGACTATCCCATACCTCATAGCATAATACCTTTATATAATAATAACATAATTACATTGGCCCCTGTTACAATTGCTCCCAGTAACCCCTATGAGACACCCGTTGGTTTGTGCATCAGAATATTGCCCTGTGCTTCTCTTGCTTTAGAAAACAAGAAATATGCACCTGGAGCGGGGTTTCCTCCAAATGGAGGCATTTCTCAAGATAGTCGTATTCAACTTAAGTTAATTTTGACCATTTTCCATAGTATCTGGTTTTCTGTTATTATTTGCATGTCCTTATGGAATCAATTATATAATCGAAATGTAGGCCTATTATTTAGCCTAGTATCAGTGGCCTTGGTCTGTTCTAATATTGTTTGCTTATTGTGTCTTTCATTTCAACAATGCATGAGATGTTTACACCACAGCATTCTTTTTTAAGACACACTGTCATTCACTTGTTAGTACCAATTCATCTTGGATGGTCAGCTGAAGAGGCAAGCTTGACAAAATTCCAAAATCGCCTTTTTCTTTGCATTGTCAGTGCTGAGATATTTTGCACCATAAAGGGCTTCATTGTGCTTGGAGATCTCCACAACAAGACCCTTCATTAGTAGAAAAATGTTTATCAGCGCTTTGGCCCATTTCTCTTTTTTCAGTCTGCCATGAGAGTGTCAAGCTCGCCTCTCCAGCTGACCATCCTGGATGAGCCGGTAATAACAAGTGAATGACAGCAGATCTTAAATAGAATCGCAGTGTAAACGTCTCATGCATTGTTAACATTAGTAACAGTTTTGACTGCATCATGAAAGACACAATAATCAAACAATATTAGAGCAAATATCAAGATAGACCAAGGCCTCTGATCCTAAATAACAGGCCTACATTTTGATTCTATAATGAATTCGGTAACACTTAACAATAAGGGTACAATAATTAACATTACTTAATACAGTAATAAGCATTAATTAACAGTTAACTAATGCCTCTAGTAATCATTTACTAATGGCGTACATGTTAACTAAGGTATACATTTATATATTATTAAATAGTTTATAAAGATGTTAGTTAATTTTGTGATTGTTAAGTTGAAAACATTTATTCCTTAAGGAACACTTAATAAATGCATAAGAGTGCTGAACAAGCATTACTTAACCATAACTGAAGAAAGCTATTGATTTTGGTGACCCCATGACCTTTCCTCTTGTGCCACCATCAGGCCAACATTTTCAAATCAAAGGAGCATATCTCTTGAGTTTGGCCTGAGGGCAGCACTATAGGACGAGAGGAATTAAGTGTTACTTAATGGATAAATGTTTTCAACTTTACAATTACAACATTAACTAACATGTTTATAAACTATTAAACTATTAAAACTATTTAATAATATAACATAACTTAGTTAACATGCATGCCATAAGTAAATGATTACTAGTGGTATTAGTTAACTGTTAATTAATGTTTATTACTGCATTAACTAATGTTAATTAATGTACCCTCATTGTAAAGTGTTACAGTGTGACAAGGACACACGCAAATAATAACACCAAACCAGAAAATATGTAAAATGGCACTGGACTTATTCCACCTTTTCTCAGGAGCCTGTAGCGTGCAGTCAAAATGAACTGAAGTTGAAAGTCTGAATACGAATACTTGAGACATGCCTCTATTTGGAGGAAACCCAACCCCAGGTGTGCAACTGGTTTTGTGTGACTTAATTCCAAGTCCGAGGACTGAATGAGGAGTAGTGCAATTATGATGTTAACTCCATGCTGCGCGCACTTATCTCAAGTCTGAATTGGGCCCTTATAGACTGGACATAGCCCATGTATTAATTAACTCAATGTTGTAGCTGTTAATAATATTAAAGTAGGGCTAATATTAACCCTAGATAGGTCACAGACTGCACAGAGTATGAGGTGTGCTTTTTGCCGACTGTATTTTGGGGGTATTTGAGAGAAGATAGGACAAAATTAACTGAACCAAAATCAGTCTGCACTGATGCCCATCCCGTGTGTCTAGTGCCCAGCATTATATTTGCTGAGCTGTCAGAGTTCACTTATGCTCATTGATGAATATTTCAGCGTTGTTTAGAGTGATTATTATTACAGCCATAATCAATAACAAAATGTAGTTTATAAGAGAAAGACAAACCTGTACTGCAAACCTGTAAGAGGTAGGCTACATCGCCTTCACAATTATTTCACAAATGTTTAAGTCATCACAGACTTTCATCAGAGTATAGGCATAATGTATTGCTTAGGCAGGATGATCCATATAGGTTAAGATCCACCTCATCCCGTGCGCTCAGCTGTTAAGTCTTGAGGGGTGTGTAACAATTTACCATACCCATAGCCTACTCAACAATGCACACTGTATAGACTAAAGAGTCCACAGTAGAATGGCAACTGTGCAATTAAGATTAAAATACCACCATATGAATATTAGTAAGGGCAGCCATATACAGTACACACATAGTTGTTTTCATTAATCATAATTAACTAACATAAATCCCCACTGGCTGTGTCCTGGGTTCATAATAATGAATGGGGGTGTACTCCGATAGAATATAGTTCCTTAATGAAACTGCTCACAACAAGGTCTGTAGATTATCTTGAGTAAACGGTTCATGATTTCTGGAAAGAGACATTGAGTTTTTCAAATGTATTTTTTGGTGCTTTTAGCGCCACAAGCCTAGTGCCATTCAGCTCCATTGTATTGGAGTAACAGCAGATATCTATGTCTATGAGATATCTCAATCTTTTATGGGACCTTGTTATTGTAAGGCAAACATATTTGTCAAGTTTGGTAGAAATCAGACATTCACAAATAACAAATAATTTCCTGTTTACCATGCATTTTTCAGAAATTTGATTGGATGTGTCATATGATTTGGCCTATCAATTATCAAAATGACACATTTGAAGATTTTAGATCCCAGATTCCACACAGCAATTTTGGTGAGAATCAGGTGAACAGGCGAGGGGGAGTAGGGAAATAAGTGTTTTTCCAATAATGAAATATGGCGGAAATTGCAATATGGCGCATGTAGGTCCTTATGACAAAGTTGTTGTGCATGAGTAGACACATCTCTGGATCAGTTTCATGACTGTATGACAAATGGATCAGGAGGTAAACTAATTTGAAAATTGAAAGTTCTGCCTGATAGTGACACTAGAGGAAAGGTCATAGGGTCACCAAAATCAAAAAGCTTCATCATCTAGGGGTCATGAATCTGCACTGTAAATTTGAAAAAAAAAATCAAATGACACTGTCATTGGGGGATATAATTACCTTTGCACCAATCACACGTGTGAAGGTGTGTACCAACATTTCCCTGGAACTCACCTACTGCAAAGTCTCACATTTCCTTCACACCAATCCCTTTCGGTCTGCTGGGGACACAACTTTTGTTATGTGGTGATGGCTGCGCGCATGGAGGGGTGCAACAGAGAAAGTGAGATGTGTACATGCTTGGCTTGTGATAACGGCATTAGTGATGTGCCGCGTCGTTGCCTTCGCAAACAGCTGTCAATGATTGACTGGGCCTGGCAAGTGAAGCCCCTCTTCCCCAAGTTAATCAGCTGTACACATGCTGTGGGAGCTCACCTCCTTCCCCATAAATTCAACAAGGCCCTCGTGCTGGCTTCATGGCCTGCTAATTCTGTTTGTTTTTAATGGCAGCTAGGTGCCGTTGCACGTTGACCAGGGTGTCTAATTAATGTTCCAGTATTATGAAAGGCTGTTTACAAATGAGCTAAGTGATCACACTGACAGAAAGCTTGACTGAAATGCTCTCTCTCTCTCTCTCACTCACTCACTCACTCACTCACACACACACACACACACACACACACACACTCACACACTTACTCTCTCTCTCTCACGCACACACAAGACCAACATTTCTTCATCCCTTCACAACATTTGACAAGTGTGAATTGAATGAAGGGTAACAGATCTCTGGAGAAGATCTACAAATTCATATTGGCCACCAAAAACCTGTCCCACCTACCTCTTTGAAATAGTCAGTTAATTCCATCCATCACTTAACTCCACTCACCCACCTCCGTCTTCTGTCAGCTCTCTAGAACCCTACCCAGTACAGCTCACTGTTCAGTTCATGTAACTCCACTGCCTCCTGAATGGTGGACAGTTGCCTCATGACCAGCTATATTTTAGAACTCAAACTAGGTCCCGTCTTGGCCATCACCACTGCAGCACCAGTAACTACTCCCACACTTTGTTCATATCTCCGGTCCCTCTTGTCCAGACTCGGACAATTGACTGTGCCCTCTTCTGGATTCCATGCAGAAGTCTACGCAATGGCCAGAGAGTGACTTCTGCAATTCCCACTGTACCAAAAACTTGAGAGAACACAAGGACCCACAATATGAATTTCCAAGCTCAAGGTCTGCAAGGGCCGAGTCTATCGCCTTTAGTTACTCATTCTTCCAAGAACTTAGAGGACATCACATCCCTCTCTCCATGCCTCTAGGGGACCTATATCTCTCCATGCCTCCAGCTAACCCTCTGTATGGTTGGGGGTTTGTGTTTGCAAGTAGATGACCCTACACTTCAAGCAACAACTGGATGGAGGCAGATTATCATTTGATGTAGCTTTACTTAGACATCTCATATGTTGGAGCTACCATTTATCTCAACAGTAAAACAGGGAAAAACAGGAAGTCCCAGTTCAGTTACCAAGAACTCATCCCTTTAACCAATTGGATTACAGATCGTAATGAGGTTCATAAAGTGAATTATAGAAAAAAATATGAAAAAGAAGGGAAAGAAAGGATAATCACAACTCATCTTCAGAGTTGCTGTGATAATATTTAGTAAATTATTACCGGTGCATCTGTGGCCATTGTTATTTTTCTTTATTCCATTCTCTTGCTATTTTTTTTCCCTCTCCTTGTTTATTTCAGTCCCTCCTCTCTTCTTCTCACTGTCATTTAGAGCTACTGGTAGTCTCTTTCCCCTGCATGCTGATTGTTGGTGCCCTGAGGCCAGTGCCACTAAAATGCTTCAAATGCTGTTCTGGCAGTTGTCATTGTTATACCTCATGTACACATCAGTATTCCGTGTGCACATGTGAGAGAGAACACTTTTCTAAGGCAGTTCTCATCTTGTCATTTCATTCCCTCATGCTTAAAGCATTCAATGTTTCTTTCTGTGGTGTCTTTAGTGCTTTCCTTTGAAAAATCTCTCTTGAGGAGTTACAGTACAGGTGTAGCACAGCAGCTGTTTTTAATCATCACTGCACTGTCTTCATCTCAGATGTTGGGAAGCCTTATGAATGACATCACACTATTGACACTAAGAAGAAATTGTCACTTTTTAGATCTTTCAACGCATTTTGCCCAGTCATTGATAATAATAGTGGGATGAAGAAAGTCTGAAATGGGCAATTAAAGGAGAATGCCTATACCATTTTCAGACCTTGTAGTAATCCTAGAATATAAATCTCATGTGGATGTTGGATGTTGGAGTTCACACAAACATGTCAGTGAAATGTATTTGTTTACTTTGAGTTACTGAGAAAACTACTCTAGTTTGAGCAGATTGGAAATATTTGGATTACACCACTCCTACTCCACTACACACGTTGTCACATAACATAATAAAAATAAGTTGAATCATCTCCCTTCATCACTTCTTTTTATTTGCTTCAACTCAAAAAAGACAATGCAGCCAGGAAGGGTCAGACAGCCACTGACCAGGACCAACTCATTTATCCCCGGCGTTATTAACATGCTGAATTCACCGAGTTGAACATGATGACTGTGATTATGATGATGTTGCCAGTTTGGATCTTTAATGTCTTGTTTCAATCAGTCTTGTTTTTTTGTTTTTTTTTAAGTAATACGTTCTAACGTTTTCATATAAATTCTGTTTATTGCCAATTGATGTAACACAATATTGATTCTGCCTATACCCAGTTCATGATTGCTTTTACATTTGCTGTTCTTTGAAGTTCTAAACAGTGGTGTCTGGTAGGACATTCCCAGGAAAATCATCTGTCACACAGGGAGTGATTTGTTTCACATCACCAGCAGCAACAGCAGTTTGTTTGGAATGAATGAAAGACAATCGCCCCATTCCATTTCTCCTCACTAAGCTAAGTTTGCTTGGGTACTTGCGCACTTTGGTGACGTACTGTGATATGGGATGTATAGTGTGCAGGGATTTCTTTTAAACTGAGTGGGACAGACCTGATGAAATGTAGCTTAGTTCATGCAGGACACAGAAGTCATATACACCAATCATTCTGATCAGCTGATCACCAATCATGATCAACACAGCTAAAACTCTCTGTCAACAGGGCGGTCCATTTAATTTGTTCTGCCTCCCACTATTCCACTAGCAGTTGCTAAGGCCTCGACAGCAGGATACAAACTTGGAGAGCCGGGATGTTTTGCTGATAACATCAGATGATAAAAGTAGTAAGGAGCCTCTACATGGGCTAAGGCATCAGTGCATTTGGCACACGTTAGTTGCCTACGTTATTTTATTTTTGTAATTGAATAGGTAGGAATGGAATCAAGTTTTTTGTCTTTATGTCGGCATCAATGATAAACATCACCAACGCGGTGCATTGAGGGTCATACACTCAGCCAAATACTGCTCCACAGCAGTCTTAGCTTAAGAGTGGATAAAGACCACATCAAGCGCACTGTGCTTTGGCTTGGTAAAGAAAAAGGACACCCTTGTGCACTTGCACTAAGCAAGCGCCCAAACATTCAAGTGCGGGAAATGGGACAGGCCTTAACAGTTAGCATGAATTTTCAAGATGGAAAGCAAGTCAATACAGTGCAAAAAAACACAACAGCAATCATTGATTATTACCAATAGATTTTGCCAAAAAAGAAAAATAATAATAAAAAAATTAAAAAAATCTTAAGATAGTAAGTTGGAGTTTTGTGTTCATTCACAGCTAAAAAGATTGAGTACTTTCGGGTGCTGTATCACATTCACACTCAGTGATTTGGATTGACTTTACAACTGCAAATACATGGTCTGTCCAAAAATGTTCAAAACAGACCTATATGGTTCTTTATCGGAAGGGTTCAATTTCGGATTTGTGATTTATTTATTTACTTACACTGATGTCAATATGAATGTCTACGAATCACTTGAGATCAGGCTTGAGATTCTTTTTAAGCAACAGATCATGGCAGCTTGGTATTTTATAATTCACTATTACCCTCTAACATGTTATATTTGAATAGAATATAATTTGGACTAGATTATACTAACAATGAAATGGTAATACAAGTCTTCGTCCTGTGTCGTTACAGTAAATGCCCTCTTTTGGCATAGTAACCCATAGAAGATGTCCCACAACAATTGACCACTGGCATGAGGATGAATGACTGGCTCTAATTTCCCCAGAGACATTGGATGAGGGGGCTAAGATCAACATTCTTGGGAAAGAAGTTCCAGTACTCACTCATAGGATTAGATGGGCAATTCAAGACTGTATGAGATTCAATATCATTTATTTGATCCATGCATTGGGTTATTTTCCTTTTTTGTATGAGATAGTGTGTGGGGCATGAGGGAAATATATTTCTGTTTTGTTTAGTGCTTTGTTCCATTTTGTTATGTTTCCCTGTAATATTAACAACATTGAACATGAGATAAAAACCATGTATGAAGGGTATAACGCTTCTAGGCTGTGAATAATAGATATGACAGAAAGCACAGTTTCACTCAAGAAAGTAATCATCTGTGTTGCCAAACTAAGGAAAAAACAGCATTCATGCTACTTAAGAGCAGAAATATCAGCAACAGTAAAATCATATATCATATTCAGTGTTTCTCTTAAAGATGCTTCCACTCAAAAATGTGTTGTTCTTTTCATGGTTAACTTCTCCTGGAGCCCTGACTTTGACTATACAGATTGTTATTTGTGCAGAACTTGTCACCAGAGTGCCTTTTTCACATTATTCCCCTAGAGAGGGAGAGCCTCGCTGTGCTTCCCTGAAATCTGAGTTTCATGTGTGATGTCACTAATAGGTCAAACCTATGGTCCAGTATGTGGTAACTTGAAACCTTTTCTTCAGCATACACACAAAGCTGAGTAGCTATTGACATGTCTTGAAAGAATATAAGCTGCCAACTTGGAATTCCTGGTAAATATCAATGGGTGCTTGTTGCCAATTTGCATATGCATATTCATATCATTGCACTCTACATGAGGGTAAAGGCCTAGAGATGACACTAAGCCATTTCCAGTAGTTTATTGAACAATTTGGTGGAAAAACAATATTTATAGGTTATTATATAGAACATTCTTCAAGGGTTTAAAATACATGTGGAGGGGATCTTTAAAACCTCTGTGATGATGTACTTGTTGTATAAGACATTCATAAACAAGAAAGACATTTGCGATGAACAGCCAGGATCGATAGTGTTAAGTGGTTAGATGGTAATATTTTTC